>CM031570.1:12524678-12622160 GCA_018467065.1 Ephestia elutella | reverse complement strand
AACATATAATGCTCCATGTCGCAATGTTATAGGTTGTTTGATGTATATAATGTTATGTACTAGACCTGATTTGAGTACTAGTGTCAATATACTTAGTAGGTATACAAATAAAAATAACAAGGAATTGTGGCAATGTCTAAAAAGAGTACTTAGATATTTAAAAGGTACAGTTAATTTAAAATTATGTTATAAAAGATGTGAATATAATAATATTTTATCGGGATATGTCGATTCAGATTGGGGAGGAAGTGATACAAATGACAGAAAAAGTACTACCGGTTACCTATTTAAATTATTTGATCAGTGTACAATAACCTGGAGTACAAAGAAACAACTGTCAGTAGCAGCTTCTTCTACAGAGGCCGAGTATATGGCCTTATATGAAGCGGTCAGGGAAGCCCTGTGGCTTAAATCTTTAGCAAAAAGTATTAATATGGAAATTGTAACTCCTATTATTATATATGAAGATAACAATGGCTGCATAAGTATCGCGAATAACCCAACTAACCATAAGCGTACAAAACACATCGATATTAAGTATCATTTTTCAAGGGAGCAAATAGAGCAAAATGTAATCAAATTAAATTACATTCCCACAGGTCAACAACTTGCGGACGCGTTGACTAAGCCGTTACCTGCAGTCACATTTATGGAATTGAGGAGGAAAATCGGCATAGAATAATAATTTGTTATTTTGTTATTTTTTTTTTATAAGTATATATTTTTTGATTAATATACAAATGAGATTGTATTATGATTAAGATAAAATGATCTGATTAGGTTTTACTGGGTTTTCCTAATCCTTGCAACAAATGTTGGATCATTATTTTGTATTCCCCAGACCTGCTTGGAAGTTACATATGTTCTGAATAGCTAATTGATTTTGTAATTGTATAATGTAGAGATTAATTTTTGAGGGGGCGTGTTGATTTATTTTATTTAATTTGCAAAAATCAATCTTTGTTTTGATTAAGCCGTATACTTGAATTTGAAATCGAACCGCCATATTTGTTCATTCAGTTCGTTTACTTCATTCGAAAACGGTTGTCATTTGACTCTCTTTTGTTCACTGTGCTAGGTGTCAGACGTATTGGCTTCCAAGCTATATTTATAAAAGGAAATAATAATTTGAAGTTCCTACAAATTAATTAGTTTAATTTATCGCCCAAACCATTTATTTTAGATTAATTTCTGTTGCGCAACAAAATCGATTCAGTCGTTTTTGAAATATACGCATAATTTTAAAATAATAATCGCGATGTCTAAGTTCGCGGCGAACCACTAGTTATTTTTATAAATAGGCAATAAAAGTATTCTACGAGTATGAAAAGTAATTGATACTACAGATATTTACTCACTGATAAGGGTTTAAACAAAAAATATAACTCGAGTAGGGAATTTTTTTGTTACAATTGGCAACACAACTTTCGAAGTACTTAAAAAATGATAATTTGTTTAAAATTTTTGATTTTTAGGTAGAAAGAACCTACCTACTGTTGCATGGACTCGTAAACTAAATATAATTTCGACGACCTCCGTGGCCCAACGGTCATCACGCCGGACTGCCACACCGGAGGTCCCGGGTTCGATCCCCCGGTCGAGTCAAGATGGAAAATTATCTTTTTCAGATTGACCCGGGTCTTGGATGTTTATCTATATATGTATTTGTTATAAAATATAGTATCGTTGAGTTAGTTTCCCATAACACAAGTCTCGAACTTACTTTGGGGCTAACTCAATCTGTGTGATTTGTCCGTATATATTTATTTATTTATTTATAATAATTATGCAAGTGTGTGGTAGAGATCTGAACACAAAAAGACGTGTACTTACGTGGGAAATGTGATTAATTTATTACGTTCACTACGGTTTTTACAGTTCTTAATGCTGTAGCTCACCGTGTTGTAAACTTTAACACGAAATACAAGTTCCAATATAGATTTACACTTAAAATATCATGCGAAACAATATCTCAATTACAATATATACTTAAATAAATTGTAATCTAAAAAATCTATCTCCTCAATATTTTTTTTTAAATATAAGTATTTATTTGTAATTTTTGAATATTGTTTTCTTATGAAATGAAATAAATAAAAGAATAAATGCGCAAAACCTTATTATTTCTAAGAATTGCGCCATCTAGTGAATTTGTGTGGTAAAACGCGGTATGCTTTGACGCGGTTTGATCAAGCTCGACAAAATACGTGAGATATGCGTGAGATTGAGACTGGTAGCGACATCTAGTTAGACGAGGAACAAGTAACAACCAGGCACACTTTCATATATGAAGGGTATCCATCTATAACTTGTTAATATTTTATCGATGGCAGTAGTCACCCATAGGTATTATAGTGTATTTTTTCTTTGCCCATGGGAAGCTTAGCCAGGAGCTACGGTGTTGCTATCGTAGCTGGTAAATCATAATGACAATAGGTTGTTTTTTTTTATATAACGGCAAACGAGCAAGCGGGTAACCTGATGGTAAGCGATCACCGCTGCCCATGGACTACTACAACACCAGGAGTATCACAACAGTGTTGCCGGCCTTTCAAGAAGATGTAGACTCGTTTTTTGAAGGTTCCAATGTAGTATCGGTTCGGGAACACCGCCTCAGGAAGAAACCTTTAACACTGAAATAAAAACTAGTACAACGTCTTCTATATCCAGTTCTCTACATATTAATGTTGTGTATAATTGCTTCAAATACTAATAATTAATTAGATCGTGCGTAGAAAACAGGAAAGCTGCAATTTATGGCCGGACGAGGGACGAACGGGTTTCATTTCACTTTCCAAGCGAGATGCAAGCCAGAACAGGATTGTGAGATGTATTGGTCGATATTTGGGAACTGGGCTACTGGCACAGGACACTATTTTGTGGCTATTTTCGTTTTTAACTAAAGAAAGGCGGAGGTTCTCATTTCTATGTTTTTGCCTCGAAACTCCGCTTCCGGTCGAGCTAGAAATGTTTTTTTTTGTTTATACGATTTTTTATTACTCTCTCAAATTAGTTGTAGAATAATTTGCTAATAGTGAGTTTAATTTCAGATGTAAGTAATTGTTAAACTACATCTATTTATTATGTACACGAAACTTAGAAGATAAGTAGTAAGTGATCAACTCTGCCCACGGACAATTGCACAGGGGTTACCACAGGAGTTGCTGGCCTTTGCTAGCTGGAGAGCTAGGAAAGGCCAGCAAGCCATTTTATAGATTCCTTGCCACATAGGAAACTCAGAAAATTAAGAAATGGTTCCGTCCTCTTAGAGTGATGTAGTACAAAAGATGACAATAGCAGAAAGAAAAACAGAATGGGAGATGTGGGGTGGGGCTCGGTTTGATAAGTTGATAAGTTTGTTTTTCTGTAAATTGTAAGAAACGGGCAATTTAAAGCTGTGATAAGAAATCTTATGAACATAAAAATTAAGAAACAAATCATGTCTGTCCTACATACACTTTTGTACTCTGATGCATTAACAATAAAATAATGATTATCGAAGGACAAAACAAAGGAAAATTTTAAGCTTTGGTTGTCAAAAAATGGGTCAAGTAACTAACTGTATTTTTTTTTGTATGTAACACGTATAAGGTTCGTTTATGTCTTTTTTAAATTTTACTTATAGACACAGGTCTATTAAATAATTAGTTTTTTTTCTATGTCTATGGTACAAACCCCTTATTACGGCTATTTATTTTTCTATCTATCAACGAGTGCGTCGGTCTATCAATTCTCAGAATAACCCAGGAAACCAGGAGCGGTGCCAGTTTTATTTTTATACTCAAGTATAAAAAATATATAACAAAAAGACTTCAACTTTGACTTGGTATGCTATTATGAATATTATAATACACGTAAAACATGAGAAGTACCTTTGTGACATTTACCCACATATCAAAGACCTTCCACCATAACCCGCTATAGCACCCTGATATTCTATTCTGTTTCTTCAAATATAACTGTTAAATGTCTAGATATAAACGGGCGAGGCTTCCGCGAACGTCACTTCGCGCCAAGAGCGGAGATCGCGCGGGCGTTTCCCGCGTCTTTTTGACATTTTCACTTTTTAAAAACAAAACGTTAAGGTGTTTAAGTTTTTAATTATCGTGTTTTGGAATTACAAACAGCCAGTACATGTAAGTCGGGATCGGTCATTGACTCTTTTAATGTAATGTAGGTCATGCTCGCTTTGTTATGGACAATTTAACGGGCCTTTATGGTTAAGCACATAAACGTCGTTTACTTCAGTTATTAAATTCGTGCCGTAGTAGCTGGACAATCATTTTGTTGTGTTTTGAACAAAAATGTAAGAATTTTAATACATAACTTAGTAACTTAAACTTCGAAATAGTAACATCTAATATAAAATTAAGACCATTCTAGGCACCTATTTAGTTAACTAATTAACTAAGGTTTCTATAAATCTTACGTCAAATGAGTAACAAATATATTCAAATAAATGGTGTTTCGCATTAAGTATACCTATAATATTTTTTTGATAACATACCCAAACTTGAAGCATAAGGTATTTAAATTCAACTGGTTTTCTTTAACACAAAAAATCATAAAAAGACGCGGATTCGGAT
Source organism: Ephestia elutella (assembly GCA_018467065.1). Classification (NCBI taxonomy): domain Eukaryota; kingdom Metazoa; phylum Arthropoda; class Insecta; order Lepidoptera; family Pyralidae; genus Ephestia; species Ephestia elutella. The sequence continues at coordinate 12,617,574 of CM031570.1, read as the reverse complement.
TTTAATAATTTTATCATTTGTCCTTCTCGATCCGGTTTCAAGCAAACAAAGTTTTGGAGATTTGACGAATTGACGCATTCCTAAATTTAAATACAAATCTCAAATAAAGTACAGTAACATTTATTTATCTCATTTTCAGAACGTGTGAGAACCACTTGTTAAAATGCGCCGGTTTATTTTGGGTAAGTGTACTTACTTATATATGTAGTTACTTATGTTAATATTTATACAAAAACACGTGTTAAGAGGCGTGTTTTCGGATTTAGCATATTTTGAAGCTGTTTTTTTTGACGTGAAACGTCTTTAAAATCAGCGCCATACGGGTACCATGCCAGGATTTCAGACCGTAACGAAATGGGATATATCGTTTCATCTTAATAACTACAAAACTATTATTCTTAGAAACATGAATCTAGTATCATTATATAGCTTATATAGTCAGTTTGGTGATAAGATCTTGAGATAAGGTTGAAGCCCTACGGGAGGGGCGGGGGTGCCGCCGCGTGAAATTACGAAAAACGCCGTTTTGAAATTTTCAATTTAGTATTACTCACGACTCGTTAGTGATAGAGCGATGATTCTTTCATGAATTTATAGATATTATTGAGAACTATTGATTTAATTAAAAATAAAAGTAATTTTAATAATATTAGTACTTAAAAATAACCAGAAAATGTGAAAAAATAAAAAAATAATTACGTTTTTAGCCACAGCTCGAGCAAAGGCCAGGATGAAATATAAATCACACCTATCATCGGAAAGAGGGGGTTCTAGGCTACACATAGGTACACTAATATCCAATATCGGTCGAGCGAATCAGTTTTGGCAGCGTCGTTAACCGACCAAGACAAAACGGAATTTACGTCACTTTCAGGGAAAGTAACCTTAATATTAAAGATATCAAAGTTTACTTAAAAGGAACATTCCTTTATTTTTTTAAAGAACCAAATCTGCATTCAGTGATTTTTGAAAACTCGCTTGCCACGCCCGGGAATCGAACTGGCTAAAATCCGAAAAAAATTACACCTGTACTTTTATAGAATCAATCGATAGAGTAAATCAAAAGGATCATACTTTGTAATAAACATGGTAAATTTAAGTGAAATGAAAATTACGAAAACTAAACGTAACCCCTCAGACAGAGCCAATAAGCAGATTTTCGTAATGGCGCGAAAAATTACCATCAATCTCGATTTTCACAAAATAGTTTATTATATTCTATAACCAAACCATATTTTATCATTCTGTAAAAGGCAATTCCCTTATGCATCAAAACAAATGTAATTTTTGAATTTCTTAAACCCTAATAGCATTTTTGGTAGGCATTTGGTAGGCCAGGACTTATCTCCCTAATAGCATATATGATATGCTATTAGGGAGATAAGTCCTGGATGTCTTATCAGATATTGACGTGTAAAGATATTTTTAGATTCCTCGCATGATGACATAGGATGTGACTATTCTAAAATTGCGAACTCCTTGGAACTTTTTAAACAGACCCCATTTTTTTTAAATATCACATTTTCATAGATGTAAACTTCGATCAACTATAAAGTTCATCGAAGGATGTAAAGGCTAGGAAGGCTGGAAGCTGTGGTGGTGGCCGAGTGTTAGGGTGCCAGCCAGCCTGTGGCTGCAAAGGTCCCGGATTTAAATTCTGCCCGTGCTATATGACTTTTACCAATCTGACTCGTGTATGGTAATTCTCATCGACCACCACTTGCTCCCGGTAAAGGAAAACCTCGTGAGGAAACCTGCACTATGGTTGATGATTATCAGCTAGTGTGTGAAATGAAGAAGGCATGGCGAACGACTCCATTAATATTGCCAAGATAGTCGATGTGTGTATTTTATTCCATATAATGACCACAATCCTCAGTCATGTGGAATACGACTAAAGGAGGAAAGTTATAGGTACCTACTTGTATAAATTTTAATAATAGAAATAAAATATTTCTTTACTTAATAATAGAAACAACATAGTCCAGCGACTCACTGACATAGACGTTTCACGTTAAAACCAACGGCCGTGTCCACCGACACAGCCCCACCCATTTTTTTAATACATTTTTCATGTTGTCTTTATAACATTTCTTATCTGGAAAATTGAAACCCTGTCTTTTTAACTGACTTCAAAAACCAAAAAGAGGAGGTTCTCAAGTCAGCTGTATTTTTTTTTTCATTTTTTGTCATGGGTCGGTCGGCGGATTACTCATCGTCATAGACTAAAGGACATGTCAAGATGACCATGTATCTAAGTGTGTTGTATAAGACACTGGAGGATTACTTCACTAGTGAAGTCATTAAAGTGAAAAACAGAATGATAGTCCCGTTAAATCTACTATATATCTAACTTCTATTTTTTTTTTTTTTTTTTTTATAATAATAATAATAATATAATTTATTTCAGGTAATAAACCCATAGTTACAAAAGAGTGTATAACTAAAACTAAAATACAATAGACATATTGCAATCACAGCACAATACAATACAGGGTTATTTCCTGTTGCTGTCATGGTGTACAGAGAGCCAGTATTTTTGAATGGGACAATCCAGATACTGGGACAGTGTGTGCAGAATCTCATTTTTAGAGGTACGAATGCGCGTCCAAAACGATGCCACGCGAGACCTGATGATGGCGAAATAGTCCGGGACCCTGGCCTGCGCGAACATATCCGACGCACTGCAGTATCTCGGTAACCGCATCAGGATACGGAATGCGTTATTATACTGTATCCTGATGCTACTCCGAATACGCGCTGTGCAGTTGGCCCACAATTGAGCTGTGTAGAAACTTTGACAGTATGCCCGAAAGAGTGTCAGCTTGACTTCATCGGTACAGCGCGCGAACCTGCGCGCCAGCATGTTACAGCGCACGGACAAGGCCCGGCGCTCGCGTATCACATCATCATCATCGCGTAGGTCCTCAGTCAAAATATGTCCCAAGTATCTGAATTGCTCCACTCTCTCCACTAGGACACCATCCAAATATACAGGTAGTATTCTCTCCGGCCCTTTACCCGATCGAAATACCATCATTTTGGTCTTCAAAACATTATACCGAAGCCCATGATTCAGAGCATACTTTTCGCAGATGGCGACCAGGCTTCGTAAGCCCCTAATCGAGGGGGCAAGGAGCACCATATCATCAGCATAACTGAAATTGTTTAAACAAACATTACCGATATGGCATCCGATTTTGGTGCTCCTTAACTCCTCGATCAGATCGTTTACATATAAACTAAAAAGGTCCGGAGAGGTCAAACCCCCTTGGCGAACTCCACATTCTAATCTAAAATCATTAGAAACTGTGTCGCCCCATTTCACATGGTTCGTTTGGTTCTCGTACCAATTAGGGCATGCATACCGGAATTCCGGAATATCGTAATTCCGGAATCTCGGACAGATTTTTTCGATATTTCAATACCGGAATTGAAGGGCCAAATACCGTAATACCGGTATTCTTTTTTTTTTCCTTTTTGTTAAAAATGGGCTTACTCTTGACCACAATCTTGCCCGAGGACACAGATGAGGTCTACGGTGTAACAAGCTTACCCAGAAGCAGCCTATTCACTCTGGTTTTGAAGAGAGTCGGGTTGTACGTTGTACGTGCTCGGGAACACAGACGCAGGCAGGGAGTTCCAACGTGGTTCCAACGCTTCGCTGTGTGCATTAAGAATGATGATGAAAAGCGCTTGGTGCGTGCGGGGGGAATATAAACCAAGAAGGTATCGCAGAGGAGACTCTTAAATAATAAATCTCGGGGTCGTTGAATAGTATATTTATTGATAAAACATAAGACCTAAAACAAATATAAATAACGGTTAGAAAAGATAACACACACTATAAATTTAAAACCACTTCCGAAACAAAACTTATTAATACATACCCGATAAGGGTCTATAGTTTAATATTATTTTAAAATAGTATTATTGTAGCTTCACAATGAAAGTAACTTGTATATCGGTAGATGCTAGGCCAAGAATGACAACCAAAATGCAGAATCGAATATGAATGAATACAGTTTAAAATTTATGACAGGTGAAATAAGTATGTATGTGCCAGCGCACGTATAATAAGATCCAAAGAGGATGAACGCGTCGCCGCGTTACAAAGGGATGATAACCCGCAGTGCGTCTTGTTCATTAAAAAATATATAAATAAAAGTCAAAGTCAAATCATTTATTTTGTGAACATAGGTTTAAACATAGGTTAAATATATACTATGCGATTTAAATGCTATCGGCTTTTGTAATTTTTGTCAAGTTGTCAGCTTGTCATTCAAAACCATTCGAAACTAACTCCACTAAACTGACGTTTTGTACGACGTGCAAAAAAAAAATGAAGAAAATTAGAAATAGTAATAAATTTTTATAAATGTTTATACAAGGTGTAACTGAAAGGGTATTACTATACAAAGTGGAAAGATTCGTTACCGTGGGTAGATCCTTTATGTGAAGTTTCAGATTATTTGCAGCACTTTTAAAAAGGAGTGTTAAAAAATTAAATGATAAAACGAAATCTTTGCCATGTAAACAAACACTGCACATCACTATTCAGGATATTTCAATGTCAAGGTTGCCTTTGCACTGCTCACACACATATCACAACACAAATTATTTCACCTTCTCGGTTACTATGAAAACCTGGTACTTGAGCAGTATCCGCTTTCATCACCTTTTGACAGTTTATCTTTATACCAATGTTTTCACAAAGTAACCGGCAGAGCGGCGCAGCACAACGGCAGGAATTTGTCAATTTTACCTTACTTTAAATTGATTAATCATTGTAAAAAAACCATTCGCAAGTCGCTTTTCAGTGTTTTCATCATGTTTTTAATTAGAAATCAAATAACTCGCATAAATATTTTTTACTTTGACAAGTCAACAACTCAGGCTAATATTGACAGTTACTTTTTAATATTGGTGCTGTCCTGCCAGGTTTTTCGGAAAAAGTCCAGTCCCGTATTTTATTAGCCAAACTCACACCACCTTTTTTGATTCTGCGGTCCTAGTACAAAATAAATAAATATCCTACATAGAGCAACACGGACCTCCATGAAGTCGGTGTGTTGCTGATAAATAGGATATTTTTCCGAATGAACCTCCCATTGTTCCATGGATCCCTTGTATTAATCCAATATTTACCTTTAATTTTATTGTCATGTTCCATGAAGATGAACACGCGGAATATTTTTAAATTTAATTTTTGACCATACCAGGATCACATATCAGCCTAACAAGATAGAAGCGACGGCTTATTTGGAGTTCATTTGAAAATTTTGTCAAACCCTTTTTTTATCTTGTCAGAATGTCAAATCTTCAGACATACAGACATTTGCAAAAAAAGAGTGCGGAACCTCTTTCGCAAATTCTAATTTATTACAATACCAGGCGCCGAATCAAGGAGGTGTGATTTAATTTTGATAGTTGTAGATGATTGACCTTGAATTCAACAGCTGTTTACTGTCATAGTGGTGAATAGTGTTGTGCCAATTCAAATCGGAAAAATGTGTGCCTGTATGGTTTTCTTAAAATTAAAAATTAAATCATAAACATACAAGACTAAAAATGTCTGGAACTAGTTTAAAACCATTATCACAGTTAGCACAATCGATATGGATATAGCTATTCCGTTACACCTTGTATATGTATAGTATTTTATTTTGCACTAAATGAATTACAATAATTGAAAGTTAAATTAAATACAAATATAATTTTACTAAAAAAAATTGATTCTTCAAATTTCGGTATGTAATTGCCACTAACCAACGCACGGAGTAATTTAGAAATTTTTATATAAAAAAAATATGTACCTAGTTTTTCACTTGATTGGTTAGTTGCTACCCGGTCCCCGCGCTGTTTTCCCCTCCCGCAGTGAGCTCGTACTCTATAATTTTGCAGACTTTGCAGTCGTCAATATCTTATAGCGAGTGTGCACGTATGCGGTGTAGTGATTAGACGATTGTTCTTTTATTTAAATACACTATGTTATGTAATAAGTATAGATTCATAGAGATTAATCAAATTGTGCCAATTCCGGAACCAGTACCGGAATTCCGGTATTAGGTCTCTAGTACCGAAAATCAGTACCGGTATTGATAACTTTCCGGTATTGCATGCCCTAGTACCAATATCTCAACAGATTCACTATATTTGATGGAACGCCCGATGATAGAAGTTTCTCCCAGAGTAAATTATAATTTACTAGGTCAAAAGCCCTACTTAGGTCTAGGAAACACCCATAAACGGATGTTTCCCTTTTCGTGTAGTAGTTCACGGTACTTTTCAAACTGAATATAGCGGAATCTGTTGAGAGACCGGGACGAAACCCAAACTGAGCATCGTTCAACTTCAAGCATTGTCTCAGTTTTGGAGAAATTAAGTTTTCTAGAATTTTTCCTAAAATTGTACCCAACGAGATAGGTCTATAATTTTTAAGGCTGGAAAGATCACCGGTTTTGTTTTTTGGCACAGGAACTACAACGGTTCTCATTAGTCGTTCAGGAAGATAACCGGAGTTTATACAGACGCTGTAAAAGTTTGCCAAAACGCAAAACATGTCCTCCCCCGAGTATGCAATGTGTTCCACGCTGAGACCATCATATCCAGAAGCTTTACCCCATTTCATTGACCTAACAACGTCACCAATATCATTTGGTGTGAAATTGTAGGTGAGCAGGTTTTCCTTCTCCACCGGCGGCGGGCACACATTGCGGACACCGGGAATGGGCACGGGATCCACTTGAAAGTGGTGTGAAAATAACTCGGCTATTTTATCGGGTTCATGGACTCCTTCGACACTAGCAGGAAGACTACATTTATTATTAAGCTGTTTCGTGGCGTTCCAAAATTTCACAAAATTTTTGTCAGCTTGATGAGTAGCCAATATATTCATTTTGATCTTATCCTCGTTATTTTGACACCACTTAAGTTTGTTTTTAAAAGTTCTACGACTACTTTTCATGTTGTCATATAAAATACCTGAGTCCGGTTTGCCAGCGCATATCCAGCAGTCAAAGTGTAGCCTAGCTTTGTTGTGACTATCCCTCACGTGATAATTCCAGCCTAGTACTTGCTTGCCTCTACGTACACCGTGACAGTTGGAGGCGGTCTCTTTAGCAGCCTCTTGCAATCCTAATACTAAATTATTGTAAAATTCGTCAATTAAATAATAATGCTTCGAACAATAACGCAGCGTATCACAATTCACACAATGACTATAACGGGCCGAAACCTAAACTCCCGTATGACCAGGGTGTCATCAGGGTCAATCACATGAAGTTCGAATTTTTAAATTTTTAGATCTATGCACGGAAATGTAGTACTTGAACTTCCGGCTTGCCCGTTTAGAGTTCCATTGCATCCGTCTACAATAAATCGATAGTGAAAATGTAGAAAATCGCGATACATCGTTTAATTTATCGATTTATTTAACAAGGTTTGTAAATGCTGGATATAAAAATTATTGTGTTTTAAGATTAAAAATATTCAACATTAAAGTAATACAAAAAAGGAAGAAAAAGGGACAAGAATCCACGCAATCGTATCGAATCGTGACATCAAGTAGATAATATTATTCACAATGAATTTATTATCCATGTTATTGACGATGACAGCGACTCAGACTCAGGTTCAGACTTCTGATTAATAAAAATAATTATTTTATTTCGATTTGTTTTTTTACGTATCATCAAATAATCGCAGCGATTCGTGTTTAGGTACATCACTATTATTGTCAAAGTGACATACGTCATACGGGAGTTTAGGTTTCGGCCCGATTATAGAATATTCTAAAGCTTACTAACTAAATCACAGCATTTTTTACGATAACTATCGATCTGGGCGATGTCCCGCTTGCCCCATCGGATACCACGCAACAAATCAACACTGTTCACTTCAATTTTTCTCACCACCACTGATAGCTCACACGTTATAAGGAGGGGAAAGTGGTCCGACCAATATGCTCCGACCGAGTTCTACTTGAGCCGAACGTACGGTTTCTCGTGCCGCGTCCGAAACGAGGCAGTGGTCCAGCCAACGTCGGGACCCTTTTTTGTTATTAATATGTGTATATGTGTCATTAGGTAAGATCTCCTTATCAGCCCACACTATAGAATGGTCAGAGCAAAAAGAGAACAGCTCGTTCCCAAAGCGGGATCCGGGATGGGCATTATAATCGCCAAGGATATATACCGCGTCGATGTCATTATCTTTAATCACAGCTTCTATACTTCCCAAGCAGTCAATAAAGTCGATTAGACTATCCTCTTTTGTGTTATCGTACGGTAAATATACATTAATCACCAGTATGGGGCGGTCTTCCAGGTCAATCCGTATGGCCGCCAGCCTATCACTATCACAGTCAATAACGGAGACTTTGGGAAAAAGTGACTTCCGCCACATTAGTGCGACTCCCCACGGCCTTCCCTTAAATATACCAACTGACAAATCCATCGAAGACTTAGCAAAATATCCGAAATCCTGATCGATAGAATTAATATAGCCCAGGTCATGTTCGAATAGCCATGTTTTCCTGCAGGGCCAAAATATCAACGCTGTTATTCAAGAGGTCCTTAATATGATCGGACGATCTCTTCACTGACTGGCAGTTAAAGGTATATAGTGTTAACTATAAACTATAGTTAAAGGTATATTGATATGTATAAGAATAGCTAGTTATATAGTCAGTCATAAATATAACATTCTTAATAACCTGATTTTGTAACTGATCAGTAATACTTATTTTTTCAATACAATTAGAAGTTGAAAAAAAAAATTGCAGTCTTAATTTTAAAATTGTATACAAACTGCATTAACAACAAATAAACTACTACGGACCGCCGAATCGAATGACAACCAAATCATAGCTTAGTCATTACTTATTTTCTACATTGAAAAACATAACTCTAACTTGGTGTAGCTGTAGTCGGGTAAAAAGAAAAGTCAAACGAATAACAAATCAAACAATTTCTACTACAAATATAAATTCTCAGAAGTTGATTTAAATTGCAAAGATATTTGTATGCATCCGTTCAAGATGGCCAGACAGACAAACAGAATGCTAATTTTCTGTGCATGAGGTAAATAACTGATGTTTAGACGGTACGGACGTTAACAAAATGAAAGAGAAGCCAATCATACTTACACATTGAGGTAGCCCTGAAAAAAAGTTTACTTACCTTTATTTTATTTTATTCGGAGAACAACAGTCTTAAATATCATCTAAAGTCAATCTAAAGTCCAAACATCACTACATAGTATAAAACAAAGTCGCTTTCTCTGTCCCTATGTCCCTTTGTATGCTTAAATCTTTGAAACTACGCAACGGATTTTGATGCGGTTTTTTTTTAATAGATAGAGTGATTCAAGAGGAAGGTTTATATCCCGTGCGAAGCCGGGGCGGGTCGCTAGTCAATATATATTAGACTAGTTTTTGCTCGCGGCTTCCCACGGGAACATTGCTTTTTCCTGGGATGAAAGGTAACCTATGTCCTTCTCAGTACTTCTAACTATGCGTATGCGAAATTTCAGGAAGATTGGTTCAGTAGATAAAGCGTGAAGAGGTAACAAACAAACAAACTCACTTCGCATTTATAATATTAGTTAGGATAGTTAGGATTCTTTCGTTATTGACTGAGTGACTGAGACAACGTACAGCCAAAACTACTTACTAGGTGTAGGAAGCTGAAAGGCTAACTTCCAGGGAGTGTAGGGGAGCGCTAAGAAGATTTCCCGAAATTCCCACGTGAACAATGTCCCGGGCCCTTGCTAGTTACATTTATTTTTATTATATTAGCTACGCTCTGGGGCTCCGCTCATGTGGAAATTTTTGGGATAAAAGTATTCTAGATACGTGTTACTTATTTTTCTAGCCATACCTGTACCAAATTATCGAAATCGCCCAACTACCAAATTGCTCTGAGAAAAAGCAGCTTATACTGCTATAAGTCTTATACTAGTCACAGAAAAAGCCATGCCTAATGTATGTCTGCTCAAAAATGCACTGCTAAATGCGAAATTAATGCCAAGAGTACTTATCTGCTAAATTAGGTCTTTAAAAGCGCATTAAAGTTTAAAATATACGATATATTTAAGTACTAGTCCGAATGGAGCAAAATATGGGAGTTTAACTCTACCCTAAATACTTTAGTATCAATAAAGACTTAACCAAGTTCACAACCTATGTATAGAAATGCGTTAATAAGATACATACAAGACTACTAATCTTGGAAACGCCACTGAATATGCAGGCTATGATAGAAATCCTATATAAGAAATATTCTTGGCTGTTACAGGAGTATGAGCATTAAATGAAAGCTTCACTGTTCTCATATTTGGCTAGAAATCCTAAACTTATCCTTTTTGTTGCTATTTTAAGACCTAAACGCCATATCAGTAACAACCAGTTTAAATCACACAGAAGAAATTGCAACGAATTAAGTGAATACAACTGTTATGGACCTAAAAAAAATGAAAGAAAATTAAACGGAACGGAGGGTTTAGATGAAAAGTCATTACCAAATACAGAATTATCAAAAAAATCTTATAAATCAAGTTAAGTGCGCCATTGACAAAGAAGTTAATGGTTCCGCACAAAATTTCCATGAAACGTGATATGATATTAGTCAATCAGTCAATGTAATCCTAATCCTATCCTAATTCCTAACTAATATTATAAATGCGAAAGTGAGTTTGTTTGTGTTTGTTTATTTGTTTATTAACTCTTCACGCTTTATCTACTGAACCAATCTTCCTGAAATTTCGCATACACATAGCTGGAAGTACGGAGAAGGACATTTCATCCCGGGAAAAAGCACTGTTCCCGTGGGAAATTCACGCGGGCGAAGCCGCGGGCGAAAGCTACTACCTATACTTATACTGTAAGGTTTGAAGTTTGATTGTAGCAGTTAGTTCAAAAATAAACAACCCATTGATTATATTTGTTCTTTTATTTCTCAATCATATAATTAAAGAGCGCAAATTTACATCTAAAGCATTTTTGAGATGAAATAAAATGAGTGATTTCCCATGGCCACGTCTTGCTTTCAAGTAAATGTAAATCTTCTTTTGTTAAAAAAATAACATCTAGATACTCTAACACCACCATCGTAAGCCTGAAAAAAATAACATGAATTTCAATAATTAACCAAACGCAAAACCCGCAAAATCGTTCTGCGCAACCCTAAATTCTCAAATAGTATTAAACTATGACAGCCATCGAGATATTATGTATGACAGCCTAAATCAGAACAGAAGTTTCACAAAAGCATATTATCAGATATTAGATCTTGTAACAGTCCCATTAAAGCTGGTACAGATATATCAATATTCAAATGAATTTTAAATAGAGGAAATTATGGGGGGCTTTGAAAATATATCATAAATATACATATATAACAACGAAAAACTCACCTTCGCACATAAAATTGGTCGTAGCTAATCACAATTACTTTCAGTCATAAGATCGTGTTATGGCCGCTTTGTTTTTGTTGTCAATAATTTTATTTTTTATTTAAATTCTTAAAGGACGCAAACACTCCGAGATTAATTTTGTAACTGGCTATAAGCCACATAATGGTTCTAGGGTAGCAGTTTACACGATTTGTAGCACCATTTAGTGCATTTTGAAGATCAAAATGAGAGTAATTAGCATTTTGCAAGACTTGTACAATACAAATTCAAGATCAAAGATCCTGAATTTTGTGCCCAAAATGGGTCTAGCAAACCACTACAAAACCATTCTAAGACTATTTCAAAATGCATTAAGTCTTTTCCTAAAACGCATTTCGGACTTATTTAAAACCACATTTTGCTAGTTGGGCGTTGATCACTTTGATTTTGTTTTGAGTATTTGATGCAATTCATTCATCCACACATCTTTACACTCGGCTAAACTTTAGGTTTCTATCTAGATTAGACTGGGATTAGAATTCAGGATCTCGTTGGACCCGAAATATGAATCTGATCACAAGCGCCATGAGCCTTCTGAAATAATAAGCTGTACCTCTGTAGGCATGTTCTGTAAAACTGTTCAAATTCTGTAATTTGAACAGTTTTACTAAACATACAGTTATGTTCTGTATATCTTATCGTTTAGTTTTTATTTATTTTTATTATTTCGCTTGTAGATTATGTTGTTGATTTGAAATATAAATAAGTATTTAGTTTAAAATACATGAAATGAAATCAAATCCTGTATTGGTATAAAAACGACAACATATAAATTATTATACATACATAAATAAGTATATATTATAGTCAGTATATATAGAAGTTTATGGACTTCTAAAAATTCCCGGAAATATAATTCCCGGAATCCCCATGAGAGCAAGGCCCGGTGGAGCAGATAGTCATAAACGTTTAGCTTTGAAGTCGGATGTAACAGTTGATTGCAGTTGTTTTGTAGTGCGAATGCTATGCTTAGGCGGTATGCGCTAGATCGCTAGAGGAGTAGCGTCAGCAAAAAACGGGAACTTGTATAGGGTTTGATAGATTGTGTTGTGTAACAAAGTCACAGGCAGAAATGATCCCACTAATTACAGACCCATTTCTATATTACCCGCTTTAAGTAAAATATTTGAAAAATTAATTTTAACGCAATTAGTCTCTTATTTTAACGTAAATAAAATCTTACATAATCGTCAGTACGGTTTCACTAAAGGTCGTTCCACTACTGATGCAACATCTACTTTAGTTCAAATAATCTATGAAGCGTGGGAATCCAGCCAAGATGTCATAGGTATTTTTTGCGACCTTTCAAAAGCCTTTGACTGCGTGGATCATAATATACTAAAAAACAAGCTTAAATTTTATGGTGTTACTGGGACGGCCCTTCAGGTACTAGCTTCTTACCTGGACAACAGAACTCAGAAAGTAGAAGTTAACAGAGCTGCTTCCAGCAGCGCGGCGGTACACATGGGCGTGCCTCAAGGCTCCATAATCGGTCCTTTTCTATTCCTTGTTTACATAAATGACCTTCCATGTCTTGCCCAACAATTGTGTGAAGTTGTTTTATTTGCGGACGACACATCATTACTATTTAAAGTCAACAGAAATAGTCAAAATTATGACGATGTAAGTAATACTATGACACTTGTGCTTGACTGGTTTACAACTAGTGTATAGAGAACCGGATATGTTTCAAGGAACCGGGATTTTCGGTACTGGACTATGCTGGAACCGGGATTCCCGGGATATTCGGTACTTAATTTTTTTTTCAACTATAAATAATTTATCTTTAATTATAATTAATGACTAATTAACAATCAGCCTTAAACAATAGTAAAACTTAGTATTCATTAATTATCCAGGTAAAACCAAACTATAACTGAAAGTACTCTTAATAATAATTAACGCCGTGAAAACAATAGGCCCCGTATAAAAATTGAAATCAAATAGATATAAAAATCAAATAAAATCTAGCGATCATAGATAAACTATTTGGTATTTTTGAAAGCTTTTTTTTCTTTGTAAGAAAGAAAGAAAGAAAAATTCTTTACGACAAGTTAAACACTAAATTAACACAAAATTTAACTAAATTCGTCGAAATGGCGACCATCTCAGCATGGTGCTATGGCAGAAGCCAAAGCGCTGATTTTCAGCTAGTACCAAAAGAGGAGGCTAGGTGGCTAAAATATAAAACAAATTGAAACTTGAAAACGAAAAAAAGCAAAAAACATAATTGAAGATATGAAAGCAGTATGACACATGTTGCAAGAAAGGAAGAAGAATTGATACAAATATTGAAGGGTAAAAATGTTAATCCTATATAAAGATATATAAATACTCTATCTATCTATATTAGTCCGATCAACGAAGCTTTTGTAACCCGAATAATTCTCCCGCCTATGAAACTTGGCACATGGTGAAAATAGGTAATACAGATTATAGATATATAATAATCTAATAATTTTTATTACGAGAAGTTAGGTATTTTTACCTAAACATGAAAATCGTTTATAGCTCTCTGTGAAAAATTTCTCAGACTGAAATTCTTTCTGTATACGTACCTATGTACTACTTAGAATATGTTTATAAAAGTATCTATTTTTTTTCGATTTCAAAGATACCCAAAATTTAACTTTTAACATTTTGCTCTATAACTTCTTACTGAAAAATTGCTCTGCTAGTTTTTATTTTTTAATACGCTTTTATTTACATAAATAAATAGCTTTAATAAGTTATCTTAAAGATTTTTCTTTACAGTATTATAATTATTATTTTTCCGTAATTACGTTGTGTGAATAATTGCTCAGGCAAATTAATTACGTTTCTTAGTTAGGGGTCGCTCTATTATAATAGATTTTTCAATAATCTAATTAAAATTCAACTAAATAGCAAGTTTTTAAAAATATCAATTTGTTAATGCCGAGTATTCACCGTGCCGCTTAGCAGTACGGGCGCGCGGGAGTGCAGAGGGGTGCGGGGCGCTCGCGCAGAAAAGCGCGGTGCCCCAGACCGGCCGCGCAGGCGCGAACCGACTAGAAAACGAAGCAGTTGTGTGTGTTTGCGTATACCGTGTACTTTGTACCGACTTGTACGAGACTGGACGTTTGCCTCAATTGTATTTACAAAAGTGACACTTGCATCAATAACATTTTGCGAAAGAGACCTTTTATAAATGTTTTCTTTTGCGAAAGTGATCTTTTGCGAAAGTGACGTTTTGTGCGAACTGCGAATGTGACCTTTCGCAAAAGTTACTTTATACGAAATTGACCATTAGCAAAAGTAACATTTAGCAAAAGTGACCGTTTGCGAAAGTTACCACGCGAAAGTGACATTTTGTAAAAATGATCTTTTGCGAAGATGTCTTTTTGCAAAGTGACTTTTTGCATTACCTGTTAATAAAAAATAAATATGCACTTATTTATTGTATTTATAAAATAGGCCCAGGCGCAAAATGTCTCTTTCGCAAAATGTTCTCTAGTCCTATAATGTCTCTTTCACAGAATGCATCTTTCTCAGAATCGCTAACACACCTAATAACAATAAGCAGGGGATGGAAGTTAGTATGAAACTTTGTCATTTTGAAAGTGAAAGTGAAAATGAAATTGTAGATTCATGTTCACAGGTCACTTCTACATCAGATAACTATCACAACACGTTTACAAAAGTTACCTTATGCGAAAGTGACCTTTTACGACATAAACATAAGCAATGACCTTTTGCGAGAGTGATCTTTTTCAAAAGTGACCATTTTCGAAAGTGAAGTTTTGCGAATGTGACCTTTTGAAATCAAAACCTCCAAAAATGGCAAAATAAAAATCGAATCGGAGAATGTTCGTCAGTGTGACAGGCATATTGTAATGTTAATACCTACATGGTTAATATGCACAATCGAATCTTCAAATGTTACGTTACAGGTTAATATTCGCAGTGTGGGACCAACTTAACAATCTACTATTTATCTAAGCGAAACTCACGCGGGCGAAGTCACAGGTAAAAGCTAGTAATCCTATAAAGTCAATTCCAGCTTTTTAGGGAACGTTCCCAGAAACAAGGGAATGTTCCCCATACATAAGTCGGGAATATTCCCCGGAAATTTGGAAATATGCCCGGGAACGTTCCCGAAAAGTAGGGAATATTGAAGATTTTTGAAAA
Organism: Ephestia elutella; assembly: GCA_018467065.1. NCBI lineage: Eukaryota > Metazoa > Arthropoda > Insecta > Lepidoptera > Pyralidae > Ephestia > Ephestia elutella. Next base: position 12,601,971 of record CM031570.1, on the reverse strand, counting down.
AATGTTGTAATTATTATCTAAGGATATGTATTTAGATTATTTTATTATATTAGAAGTGATAAAAACCGCAATTATAAATTTTAATTGCAATATTCCCCAATATTTCCCCGGGAACGTTCCCTTCGTTTCCGGGAATATTCCTTCGTTCCCGGGAACGGCACATCACTAGTTTTATTCGAAATATACCTACCTACTTCCTTGTTACAATGGCATAAGGTAATGAAAAACTCGCTACGGACATGCGCTAAACTTTTTGTTACAATTTCAACCTTACAGGAGTAGTATTAAGAACGTTTCGCTGACTTTAGGCCGCGAACTGCATTTCGTCTGCCGTTTAGTAATTCCTTAAAAGTATATTATCGTTCGAAAATTTGTTAGATTATTGATAAATCTGTTTTAATATATAATCAAATGACCAATAGATATATAAGAATGGACGGAGTAATTTTTCACATGTCGTAATTAAGCAAAAAAAAATCGTAATAAAAGTTATTAGATTATTGTATATCTATAATCAGTTTTACCTATTTTTACCATGTGCTAAGTTTCATAGACAGAGGAATTATTCGGAAGTCTCCATACAACGAAACTCCTCGTTGATCGGACTATATCCTCAAATTGTAATGTCCTCAAAAAGATCAACACGTCCAAAGTTACATCACCTAAACGCGATCTACTTTTATTACACTGTAGCGCAGGCCAGCAGAAGAAAAATCCTTTCTGGCTCAACACTGGTAGATGGAACACTCAGAAGATGACCATAAGCTTGTGATAAGTGTCGCCAACGATTGCCTCCATTCTCGAAAAGAGCCACCTCGATTTTTACATTTGTTTCGAAGTCGTCATTCTGCGTAAAACATTCCTCACCTGTATTACATTAGTACTGCGATCTTTATAAACTTTATATTTATTTTTTATTTTTTTTCATTCTGCGTCGATCTAACATCCTTTCGAATCTTCCGAATCACCACAGAGTTCTGCTCCTACACCGTTCGCCGCGCATATCGTCAGTGTTGTCAATTGCCATATATTTAAACGGATTTCTCCGTATTAACTATGAGCGTATAAATTTTAGCTGATTACAAAACCAAACAATGAGTTCTAGGCGGTTTTTAATTATGTCAATTTACGATTTGAATAATAATATAAGAAGACTGACAACTTGGATGCTCTCACATATATCTTTATGAACTTGTGTGTTGCACAGCCACTTGGCGAACCAAATAAAAAAAATCCCGAAAGTACCGAAAATCCCGGTTCTTGTATTTTAATTCCCGGTTCTTTTACCGCCACAAAAAACCGGGAAATCCCGGGATTTTCAGTACCGGGATTTCCCGGTTCTATACACTATTTACAACCAACAACCTGGCTTTAAACACGGACAAGACCAAGTGTATAAAGTTTTCTCTCTCGAACGCACCTCATAATGATATACCTTTAATAGTTAATGGCAAAGTATTAGAGTGGGTACACAGTGTCAAATTCTTAGGCGTTACCGTTGACTGTAAGTTAAAGTGGGATAAACACATTGAACTCACGGCCAAAAAACTTAGCTCGGCGGCTTATGCAGTGAGAAGGATAAGACAGTGCACAAACATTGAAACAGCTAGACTCGTGTATTTCAGCTACTTTCATAGCATATTGTCATACGGATTATTGATATGGGGAAATGCAGCCGAGATAGGGAAAATATTTGTATTACAGAAAAGAGCAATTCGTTTTATGTACGGGCTAAAACGACGCGATTCTCTACGAGAGCTCTTTAAATCAATAAAAATTCTTACTGTTGCATCTCAATACATCTTCAATGTACTTATTTTTGTTAAATCCAATTTAAACCTCTTTAAAAAAATCTGCGATGTACATAGTATAAACACCCGCAATAAGAATAAACTTTATACGCCCTGCTTTAGGCTTAAAAAGGTTCGGCGGTCTTTCGTGGGTCAAAGTGTAAAAATGTTTAACAAGCTCCCTGACGAGGCTATAAATTTACCGATGCAAAAATTTAAAACATATCTTAAAAATACTTTGATGAATAAAGCGTATTACACAATAAGTGATTATTTGAACGATAAAAAAGTTTGGTCTCTCCCTACAACTTCGCCACTCCACACTTGATTACATTCTTTTGATATTGTGAAAAAATAACCTTACCTTTTTTTTTTTTTTATTTAATTACATTGACATTTAATTGTTAAACATGTACGTGTATTGTGATCTTCAAGTGACTGAAAGTATTTATTTTTCTAAAATGTTCAAACTTGTGAACGGGTGTTGCCCGGGGATCCTGCTTCGAATTTTATTTTTATTTTTTCTTCTTAACCAATTCATTGTGGTTACTTGATCACAAACATAACATGTTTTATTATATTATTATTTTTTTTTTACTTATATTTTATTTTATTTTTGACTGTACACAATCTAGTGTATGTATAAAGTTAATGAATAGCCCCTCTGGCATGATAGGCGACCAAGACTGTTTCATGAGTTTCTTTCGGCATTTCTTCTCAGCAGTGGTCGTTCCGAAATGCTAGTAGTTTGTAGCTTTGAGACATAAAATATTATGATTAAATAATTAGTTATCGACGTGAAAAAGAGCCTTCTTTGAAGGCCAAGTTTCAATAAAAAATTTTGACTTTTGACTTTTGACTTTTGCGCTTCATAGAAGGGGGAAACAAATATACCTACTACTACTACAAATGAAACTGCGTATCCGTGAACACGTCAGTAACACGTCAATGTGTGCGTTTTCATAGTCATAACGTCCCAATACACAAAAGAAGGGAGAAGTGCGGAGGGTGCGGTGGTAGTGCCATATTGTGGGAGGGGCAGGGAGTGTCCTTTTTGTACGTAGTCTTATATTAATTCTGTGACAAAGTCTAGGAGGCCTAAAAAGGCTACTTTGACAAATCAGAATATGATACATTTCCTATTTCCTGAATATTTAAAAATGTTCGTCACCTATAAGAACTACTAATAAAGTTCCGTTTAATCGAACGATTACTTAGAGAACAACGAATCACGATGGAAAACTATGGCTTTTTGACACCAAAGGTCGGATTATTGATGTCGGTCTAAATGAGTCCTAATTGTTTTTCACGAAAAAAACAACTGTTTATACACAACAATATTTACTACACAATCTTATTCAATAACGGAGACTGGCCTGGTCTCTTGAGTCGATTGATCCCTCACGTAAGGTATCCCGCGGGATCAGTTGACCTAAAGATTGAATTGATACCGTTGTCACTTTTTTGTCGAAGAGAAACAATGAAAATAAAACAAATCGGGAAAAAGTAAACAGAAAGTAGAATAATGATCCCTTTTGCTGACGGTACCAGTGAGAGCACAATAGCGTAGGGTCAGCGTAGTGCATTCACCGTGGCGTGCCTTACTACAAGCTGGATCTATAGTCCGCTGCACTACACATTCTCAAAATGTCTTTTAGATATTTTATTACTTTTGTTGATCATACTTTGTACTATTTTATTATCTAACTAGCCGCGCCCTGGGGCTTCGCTCCCGTGGAAATTTCGGGATAGAAAATACCCTATGTGCTATTTCTGGTATTTTTCTACCTGTACATCAAATTTCATCTAAATCCGTCCAGTAGATTTTACGTGATTGGGTACCTAACAAACGTCCTCACAAATTCACAAAATCACCTCCAAACCTTCGCATTTATAATATTAGCTAGATTTGTTAGATTATGGGACTCCTAATAGAAAGCATAAAATAGATAGATAATCACTGATTTTGCCCTAGACTTCGTCCATGCAAAACTTACTATGGTTAATATCCTAGGTTTTAAGTGTCATATGAAGATAAAACCTATACAACTTTATTAAGCAATACAACTATGAACACATAAAAACAAACATACAAACCGCAAACAATGAGCGATTTTTCTGACAGCTAATTAAGAAAAAAAAATTCAGTATAAAAAAATCTCAACAGATTGAGTTTTATTGAAAGCCGAGTTATAATAATGGCTGTACCTATATTGTGCGCTTTTTATTGTCAGCCAGAGGCAGAAAAAAATAACATACAGTAACAGTTTGACAGTTGCACAAATCACAATATTAATACTTTTTAGATGTTTTTTATTAGGATTTTTTTTTATTGCCAATCCCGTGCAAATTTGCTTTTTGAATTGTCTCGCCTTTTACTAAGCGCCACCTATGAATTCATCTGGAACTACATATTTATTTTTTTAATTTGGGTCTCGGAAAATCCCTCATTACATTTAGTAGTTTTGCGTGATGCGCGTACGAATTACAAACAAACAAAAATTGCAAAAAAGTATCAAGGACCCTTCATACTTTTTACTTAAATTTAATAAAATTTATCTTAAATAAATCTTCATTTAATGTCTGTACATTAAATGAAGATTTATATGAGTTGTGGACTGTTACTTGTTACTTTGCCGATCTGGCTGAGTAAGGCGCTGTAGGAGTTGGAATGAAATACTTGTTGAGTTTTAAAGACTAGCATCTGGCTGCGTGCTTGACCATAGTGGAGACTTCTTGGTAACTTGGAGGAGATAACTGACTGGGAACGCTAAACTTCCCGTATTATATGATCTAATTGTATGTCTCACTACGTATAGCTATGGCCGAGCAGACGTGAAATGTAGTCATGTAATTGGTTAATAATTTTCACATAACATTATAATTTTACATATGTGCGATATTAAGCTTTTACATAACAGCGTTTGGAGTGAAAAGTACATATTTTGTCTCATTCGACATTTAACGGTTATTACCGTGTTGCGCTATTGTGCGCTTACATGTATTGAACATAAGGTTTATATTTTATTAACAATAAGATTATTTCGTATACATAGCAAAATGTAGGATATGATTATACATTATTAACTATGGATATATGATAGTGTGTACATAACTAATGTAGGATATTATAACTTTACAAACAAAAATGACTATACAAACTGATTAACTAGCCTAAGTATATTATTAAAATTATTAAAATTAATCCTACATGCGACAATTTATTTAAGATAAAATTGACACTATGTCTGTGCTGTGCCTGTGGTGTGGCCCTAGAATAGCACCAACCCATCTCTTCCCGTGGGTGTCGTAAGAGGCGACTAAGGGATTAAAAACACCGGAGGATGGGCAGCAGCATCTTTCCGCGTACTATGCCATCACACTGCGATCGCCAACCCGCCTGCCAAGCGTGGCGATTACGGCAAAACCCCCCACGGATAAAATCCTTGGGGGAGGCCTTTGTCCAGCAGTGGACGTCTTTAGGCTGAGAGAGATGTCTGTACATAGTGTCAATTTTATTATGGACTAGCATGTGCCCGCGACTTCGTATCTTACCTGCACCCCAATTCTGCTATTTTATTTTAAGTCGAAACAGATCTGAAACGCATTGGAAACAACTTTTGGTATTCTACTAACAATATGTCAAAACGAAGCCGTAACGCATTGGTTACGCAGCCGAAACGGTTTGGTTGTCGTATTCTGGTAAAGGACACGTAACGTTTCGTTACCGGATCAACTATTATTTCGTATTCTGATAAGTTTTTGACAGTTGGTATGGCCGAAACGCTACGGTTCTGCGTTGGTTGAATTGTCAAAATTTGCGGTTTTGCATCGGCAGCAAATTAGTAGCTTTTGGCCTTTTGCTTACGGATTTTGTGAAAATTTTGTTTTACAACTGTTAACATTTCAGTTTCTTTTATAACCTAGCAGTCAATTTGTACTCTTGCAGAAATAATAAGCTCATATTTAGCTTGGGATATGATGTTGAGAGCGTAGCTTCAGGACATTGCCCGGACTAGAAAACTGCCGAATAGAAGTTATCCTTCTGCTACCGCTAGCTTGTGCGGAAGAGTTTTGTGACATTTTTATCTACGATAGAAAATTTATATTAAGACGAATAAAAGAAAATATTACAAGATTAAATTCAAAGTTGATAAATTTTAATGTACCTATAAGTACTAAGTAGATGGTGGCGGTCTCTAGCCCCTTCTAATGAACCTCTTCGAATGAACACAGATCCGTCTCAGCAGTAGGACATACATCGTATTTATGTTGTGTTTGGTTGTGTTGAAACTAACAATAATTTATAATAATAAAACATAAAAATTAGGTACATACTATGTAAAAACTTTAACTTGGCGCTTCGTCGCGAAATCAAACAAAACAAAACAAACCTGTCTTGTCAATGTCAAATCGAACTTACACTTTTTTGACACTGAGCAAAGATACCCATGACATACAGCCAAAAATCTTGGAATCTTGCCTTACAAAAGCAGCAATGTACGCGCAACTAAAAATTTTTCGAGTTGCCACACCATAAGCCCTCCATAACCGGCTCTCTAACCAACCGTTTGTGTTTCGTTTGGGTTTCAGCTGCCAACGTAAAGTTACTGGAATACCGTTTGCTTTTACATACGCACCTGTAACGAAGGCGAACCGCAGCCGATCCGTTTCGGTTAATAAATAGCAGAATTGAGGTGCTGAACGTTATACCTTTCGGTGCGTAGTAACATACAGACAGACTAAAATAAAAAATAAAAAATTGCCCTTAAAAAAATCCTATTTTTTTTTTCTTATTTTATGATTGATGGTATTGATATTGACGAGCAAGGCTTTTCTAGAAAAGTTCAACATGATACCAGTATGTACCGTATTTATAAATAATTCAGTGTTTGCTACATAATAGCTACAGTGCTTGCAAGATGTATGGAAATGCATACAGACCTTTCGACCGTGACTTGTTTACGACTATGAATTAAGTCGTACTTGCTAAAAATAAGAAATAATAACACTTATTATGTTTTTATGTGTATTTAGGAACATAAAACTAAGTGTGGTTTTACCACATTACCTATTGTTAGGTAGGTTTATTTACGATTAAAATAATATGTCTAATCAGAAGAATCAGAACCATAGAGGTAGCAATTTTTTTTTTTTTATTGTTTTATTGATTTTTTTTCCTATGTCTATGATCAGAACCATAGAGCTAGAAAAAATTTTGTTTATTTTTGTCCTATGTCTATGATTAGAACTAAAGATAAGTTTCTGACAAGTTTATTTCTAACACTTATTGTTGATTTTTTGTCCATCTGGTCAAAAAAAATCCACCCGCCACAATTAGCAGGGCAGCAAATTTCTTTTTTTTATCCACCACCACCATTAATTGATTGGATTGGTCTCAAGGCGTGTACCCCCCTTAGCTTGCATAGTCCGCCGCTGCCTTGTTGGGCCCTCCCCAGAAAAAAATCCTGGATCCGCCCTTGCTATTGCGGGTGGCACAATACCGTACCGGTACCGGTACGCCGCAGGCCGCCACAGCGTAGATTGTGTCAAGTCGTGACAAAGATTGTCACAGGCTAAAGATTTACAGTATCATAACTCTTATCGTATCGTAAACATGGCTGAATTTATTTTAAAGTGATAGATACTGGTACGCCTTTGGTTGAATTTATTTGAACTATTTATTTTTTTTGTATCCAATTTGCAGTATAGTTATAGGTATACCTATAATCCTAATGAAATGGATATCTATCAGGTATACTAGAAGAGGATGATAGAAAGAAAGATGTCATAAACATGTTTCATATCATTCATGTTTCAATAGGTACAGTCAACACTCTCGGCCGGCAACACTCTTGTGATGCCTCTAGCGTTGCAGTAGGGGACCGGACAACTTTTTTTTATGCTTCTTTGAAATATCTCACATTGATAGATTCATCCGTAAAAGAATCACATCCTTAACCAAAGTATTTCCCAAGATATAAAAAACAATTCACATTTTTCAAGCGATGTTTGGACGATACCAAAACGCTCCTAACTAAACGTACATTCATATGACGTCACGCGTAGATTATGGACTTTCCCTAAAAGTTTGAACGCTAATAAATTAGCGCTGAAGAATAAAATCGTGCTGAAAAGTCGCTAAATGTGTTTAATTATATATGTCGGAGTGCTAAATAGCTAGCGCCCTAAATGAATATTGTCTATTGTTATTATCCCTGAGTCAGTCATGAACGGTTGTCATTGTCAGTGTCAGAATGACGGTTGGTGTGAAAAACCGGTTCATCTAAGGCGTCGGTGTTATGTATGACGCGCTGATTCTATTCTTCTTCTGAATATTTATTGGTGTTAAATATACGTCGGCTACCACCAGCTCCGCGATAGCAGCGGTGGGATATGAAGCCAAAGCCTTCTTTGGAAAAGAAATACAGCAATTCAGGGAAGTACTTTTCCTTTTGTGACATCTTACATGAAAACGCCGGCAAGCCCTTTGGCGAAAGTAAAACAAAAATGCGTGTAACAACGCGAATACACATCATCATCATCTTTGGTGATCCTTGTTGGCGTTTACGTAAAACAACATTTTCTTTAACTACTTGGCCTTACTTGTAACCTCCAAATGTTACTTTGGAATGACACAAGTCAAGAAACTGCATTCTGTGTTCCTGTAGCCATGATCTCAATTTTAAGTAGGTATGTTATATTAACGCCGGATTCCCCTGTGAAACGTGTTGTTGCTCAATGTGCCAGGATCTGCTTATTTATCCGTGGGAGATGTTACCTACTATGAGACCACAAAGCAAAATTGATGTATGTACGCACCTGTGGGTGAGTTATTATTATACAATTTTTCAATTCCTAACAAAAATCTTAGTTTATAAGCAACAACAATCAAAGAGAATGTGCGAAGAGGCGCTCTGCCGATATAAGGCCGACCACATGCATTGCATAAGCCCGGATAAGGCGAGTGTTACATGTGTTTTCCTTTTAAGTATATTTTCTAAATGACAAAATGATATTTATACCTGTGTTTACATGTGAGTTTCTATCTATTGATCACTTATGTCCATGGTAATGTTGTGTTGTTGTACCTAATAATTAAATGTTCAGATTAAAAACTGAGAAGCAGAGGTAAATATTTTATGTGATCATGGAATGTGTTTGATAAATTGATGTGTTGACATTAATTAAAATTTAAATAAGCTATTTTGTTATGACTAAATTCTAGAATTACTGGAAAATAAAAACAATCTTCGCTGACTATTGGTGAACTAATAATAACAATGATTACAAGGTTTATTTGCTGTTGGGTAACATTTTAAATAATAATAGAAAATAAATTTTGGCTGAGTGTATGTTGAGTACCAGAATAAAATAAAAATAAAAATACTTTTATTTTGTGAAATAAACAAGGAAGTGTTTATTGCATATCTACAAAATAGAATAAAAATTAAATTAGTTTTCAAATTAATCACCAGTTTATAGTGAACAGCTGAAAGTAATATTTCTAATTTAATTGTATGGCATAGAAAGTTGTATTAGAAGGAAAGGCAAATTACTTTAAACATGGTTTTGATTTAATTTCCAAGTGTGGAAAATTCTAAACAATTTATCACTTGTAAAGTGCCTTTATAATATTTTAGTGATTGGCTTTATAATTTCTACTGTGGCTATTTAGCTGTACTCTGGAAGCTTTAAACCAATGAATGAAATTGGTATTCATCGTTCCAATAAATAATAAAGATACCTAAAATAAGTTCAAACAGAGGTGGCTGAGTGGTTGAATTGCTCGCCTGTGACTGGGGGTTCCGGTTTCAGGTCCTGCTTGTATTCTGTGGACTACATACATCAAAAGCGCCCCAGGGGTAGACCACAAATGAGATGGAAAGACGACATCAAAAAAATCGCAGGCAGCAACTGGACTCTCACTGCCCAAAACAGAGAAAGATGGCGATGTTTGAAGGAGGCCTACACCAACTATTTGGTAGAGAAAGGCTGAAAAGAAGAAAGGAGAAGAAAGTGTGACGGCGGCCGCTGGATGGCGGTAGAAATCGGGTCAGGTTTGACCTGTAGAGGAGTCTGACGTCGCGCTAGTATTAGTACCTGTGATCTACTCGATAAGTAAAAAAAAAAAACCCATGTTATTTATTTTTGTAGCGGTATATTGAAAACTATTGGGAGCAATTTGGCTTTGAAAGTTGTACTTGATCTGCTTGCTTGACTTGTACTTGCACAGTTTTTGATAACAATTGTTTAACAATGGACACAAAGCCTAATGGGACATCTATGTTGTTGAAGGAATAATAGTTATGTTACCAGTTTGTGAAGTTAAAATAAAATAAAAAATAAAAAATGAAGTATCTAAGAAGGAAAAATAACATATTTACTGTGTCTGTTCCCTTTCCCTACTCATGTGGTCATACAGAGCAAGAAGTAAAAAATAAAATAAAATATTGATGTATCTTAACAAGTGAATTTGAAATTTGATTATCAACACTGTTCCAAACTTGTGCCGACATGAGCGTGAAGATAATGAAACTAATTTTATTGTATTGTGTATGATGTTATGTGTACCATCTTTCCACTGATTTTCCTGCGCTTTGTAGAAGCGTTTTCGTTATGGGACGGAGATTTGTAACAGTGAACGTGGGAGGTATGCTCTGTTTGATCAGAGCGTTGGGCACGAGCGGCGATCTGTTAGCAGAGTGAAATCATGCTATGATCTAACACATTTTTAAAATAAATTTCTGAACACTTATGAAAAACCATAGAATTTAAATTATTTATGGCCTGTTTGAAAAATGTTTACTTCATATTTTTTTTTGTTGTTTAAAAAAAAAACATAGAATTGAAATTTTTATAAACTGACTTCCTGAGATTAGAGTAAGCCCTCTATTCTGAGATGAATCTTTCTGAAAGAATTCTCAGGGCAAATACTGAGTTTTGTTATCCTAGTTGTATGTTATGTGTGTTCATGCGTCAATATTTATTACGGTTTAATATTGGGCATGGCCGTGGCTGTGTCTTGATGCCGTCTTTGAATGGCAGTTTTCGAGGTGTTTGTATGGCTGGTGCCAATGATAACTTCGCGATCGTCGAGTGGGAATGGTGGCGACCCATCCCAGTTGTGACCAGTCTAAGGGTTGCTTAACCTGAAAGCCTTGAGAGGTTTTCTCTTGAGGTGGACTGCGATGGCAACCCATCCCAGTTGTGGTCACGTCCGAGGTTGCTTACCATTATAATTGGCAAATGAATAGTTTCTTAAAGCAAATGAATCGTAGCTTACCATTATTTTCGGTGCCGCGTTTTGAATATAATGCCGATGGATAGTTATTAGAACTTACGTTTGGTTGAGATTTGCGCCTTTGCGTTTTTAAATACGGTTGGAGGAGTGCATCGACTAACTACAAATTGTGTTTTTCTTATCATAATCAACTATTTTGGTGAGACACCGGCCTTCTTTTTGGACGGCTTAGTAGTTGATTCGCACGAAATTCATTCGCCCGAACGTGCGAAACGTCCACTTTCAATAATAATATTTTTTTAGTAGGCGTTTTGCACGGATGAATTTTAATCGCGTGCGAACCGACCCTCTCAAAAATTAGTAGTACGCCTTTCGCACATACCCATTTTTTATGGAAAAGTTTTAACAAAAAGTTACATTCGCGCACAAAATCATTTCGTTTAGAATTATTAATTCTTACTTCTAATAAGATATTATTTGCCTTTCGTCCCTTTCATCATCACTTTCCGTCTCTTTTCAATTCTTTCGCGCGCTTACGCAGGCGTAAACTAACTTTGCCGATGTCTCGTTTGCCGCTAGGTAGCAGACCTCGGCAGCCCCATAGGTTAATAAAATTGTCAAAATACATATTCGTATTACCTACTTGTAAAAAAAAAGACACCATGAATTTATTTCTTTCCCTCATTCGTGATGTTCACGTTTTGATATGAATTATTGACCTTATATTTATGTGAGTGCAATGAAAATGTGGCATATTTTAATATTAATATTATTATAATATTTTGTAAACAACTGTACCTTGATTTTTTTATTCGCACATTTCGTTAAGTGGGCGAATCGCATACTACTAGTTCTTGAAGAGGTCGGTTCGCACGCGATTAAAATTCATCAGTGCGAAACGCCTACTAAAAAAATATTATTATTGAAAGTGGACGTTTCTGCACGTTCGGGCGAATTAATTTCGTGCGAATCAACTACTAAGCCTTTTGGACGGGTGAGGAGTATGAGACATTAAAATTGTACCTAGTGTTTAACCGGACGGTTGAATAAACGTGCGAATCCTTCCGGTCTGTTTGGACCGATTCCTATCTTGTAACGATATCGTCATGAACAAATATCAAAATCACCTTTTCCCAAAACGACTGATTTCATAAATGTATTTATTTTAGAATGCTGAAAACTGTTATCGTTTGATAATGTACATTGGTACGGAAAAAGTACTTTCGTGATATTACATCTAATACTAATGGCCAAATCATATAAACCCCTATGTAGTTTTAACCTCCGACGCAAAAAGAGGGGTGTTGAATAGATACGTGTCAGTTCGACGTCTGCTGTTTGAACGCCTGTTGGCAGGTAGTATCGGTCCTGTTCAACAATTGATTCATGGTGTGTCATGACAGTCCATGGTTATTATTCATGTCAAGTGCAGGTCAATTATGAATAATGCTTCGTTTTCCGAATATGAATGGTGCACAGATCATTCTTTATTTAATCAAGTTGTTCAAGAATGTTATCATCGTATAATGGCAGGATGGACGAGCGGACCTTTATTTTCAGTTTCTGCAAAATTCTACCGAGTATTTATTTGCTATACATCTAATAAAAATTTTGTGTTTTTATAGTTATTCGTCGAGCAGTTTATGATTTTACTATTTAACTTTAGTTTCGAATCATTTAATTAAGGAAATTGTTAGTGTGTATTGTATCTTTCAATAAAAGACTACCTGAGAGCTACAGTTTTATTTTATATTCATAATCACTTTGACCATTCGATTGGTTATTTTGTTTCAGCAGTTTTTCCTTTTTAGCAAGAAGATGAAGTAATTAAATGTAAAAAAGAACAGAAGAGTTTGTATTTTATTCAAGGTACTGATATGCTCCGCGCTTTATGCAGCGTGTTCCCGATTGTGCATCGCATATGGCATGCAATGCAACTGTGCACTGTATGTGCAGCATGTTTCAGATATTGTGCACTGTACGTGCAACGTGTTCCAGATATTGTGCACTATACGTGCAGCATGTTCCAGATATTGTGCACTATACGTGCAACATGTTCCAGATATTGTGCACTATACGTGCAACATGTTCCAGTTATCGTGCACTACAGGTGCAACTGGTTCCCGTTATCGTGCACTATAAGTGCAACATGTTCTAGTTATCGTGCACAATAGGTGCAACGTGTTCCAGTTGTCGTGCACTATAAGTGCAACATGTTCCAGTTGTCGTACACTATAGGTGCAACATGTTCCAGTTGTTGTGCACTATAAGTGCAACGTGTTCCTGCTGTTGTGCACTATAAGTGCAGCGTGTTCCTGTTGTTGTGCACTATAAGTGCAGCGTGCTCCTGTTATTGTGCACTATAAGTGCAGCGTGTTCCTGTTGTTGTGCACTATAAGTGCAGCGTGCTCCTGTTATTGTGCACTATAAGTGCAGCGTGTTCCTGTTGTTGTGCACTACAAGTGCAGCGTGTTCCTGTTGTCGTGCACTATGAGTGCAACGTGTTCCTGTTATGGTGTACTCTAAGTGCAGCGTGTTCCTGTTATCGTGCACTATAGGTGCAACAAGTTTCTGAAATTGTGCACTATAAGTGTAACGAGCTCCGATATCTTGCAGTGCACAATATGTGCAATATGTTCCTGATATTGAGTCCTTTTGACAACGAGTTCCAGCGCATCGCAGCTGCACTGAAAAGGTGCAACATCTCCGAGTTCTTGTGCAGTGTAAACTACATCAGAAGGTTACATGCTTCTTACATCGTGTATCGCAACGCTATCCTGTAATGTGTCACAGTTTTCGTGAGATGTGTTCAACATGGGTAGCTTCACATCACGAGACGTTTGTGTACTAAAAGCTGAGTACTTACACGATAAGTGAGTGTTTTTATTATTTTATTTGAGTTGACATAGATTTTGATGTGACGTGTTCCTGGATTATTATTTTAAAGAATACGCGCGAGAACGCGCTTATTGTCAGTATGGCCGTGTCGGAGTGCTAAATAGCTAGCGCCCTAAATCAGTGGTTCCCAAACTTATTTTGTCTACTGCCCACTTTGAGAATAAATATTTTTTTAGCGCCCCCATTTTTTCACCTTTTAAAAAACCACCATAACTTCAAATTAAATTAATTAATTATTGTGACCTATATATGTATATTAACGGAGAATTCTAAACGAAACTTTTACTATAACCCGCAACTTGAAACCTGAGCGCAGTAGGTAACATACAACGGCGCTTAGATCTCAAGTTAACTCTTACGGGCTCCACCTGCCAATAAGAATGATTATTGAAACGCAACTTTATAGTATTAAAACACAAGTATCTTTTATTAAAAATATAACTAAAATAATCAATCCTTATATAAAAACTAATGTGAAGGATGAATCTGATGCTGTTTAATAAGTTTGTTGATATCAGGTTCCAATTTACTCAAGAACAGTCGCAAGTCGCCACGTTCGGTAACAAGCAAACGATTTCTCTTTTTAGTAAGCAGTGTTGTCACAGCACTAAATCCACGTTCACACAAATATGACGATGGGAATGCTATCAAGAATCGTTGAACGATTGACCACAATCCAGGGTACAATTGCGGGATCGGTTTTTGTAGCCAAAATTCTTGGTAACCATTTTTGAACTTCATTTTTATTTCCTCGTTTGTTGTCAATTCTATAAGTTCTTCTTCCAGCTGAGGTGACATTGCTGTGTTGACATTTGAAAACGGATCCAACACCCAGTCTGGTATTTCCAAGTTCAAAATGTCCTGGTATCGTTCGGTGAAGTCAATGTGGAGGTTTTTCTATATTCAATAAAATAGGACAGCTATATGAACTACGCGGAGAGAAATATAGAACCGAGTTTGAGCAATCTTTTAATTCATATTAGTTGATGTTCACAAGTTGTTGTTGAGAGTCGAGAGCTCTTGCAGTCGTTGTTTAAGAGGCCTCCTAGCTAAATAAAGCTCCTAGCAAAAAAAAAAACATTTTCTTTCTGAGTCTCTTACCGCCCCCCTTGAGACCTGCAGCGCCCACAAGGGGGCGTTATCGCCCACTTTGGGAACCTCTGCCCTAGATGAATATTGTCTATTGTTATTATCCCTGAGTCAGTCATGAACGGTTGTCATTGTCAGTGTCAGAATGACGGTTGGTGTGAAAAACCGGTTCATCTAACTAAGGCGTCGGTGTATGACGCGCTGATTCTATTAATTGAATATTTATTGGTGTTAAATATTCGTCGGCTACCACCAGCTCCGCGATATATATATTCTATCATAAAATTACATATTTTTAACGATAGTCGAGTGACTTCCAACGGCCCCGGCGGTCCTGCCCCGGTGACGGGGCCGTTGGAAAAAAAATTTCCAACGGGCCCGGCGGGCCCGGATTTTGCGTTGACGGGGCCGTTGGAAAAAAAAATTACCAACGGCCCCGGCGTGTTTTTTAAATGGGACGGATTTAAAGGGCCCCCCCATACACATAATAGTACAAGTATTAAGATAACAATAATATTTATTTTATTTATTTATTTATTTAACCTTTATTGTACAAACACAATGTATGGCACAATAGGTGGACTTAATGCAGAAGCATTATCTAACAGTCGACCTAAATAATACATACAAACTCTTTTTTTAATTTTTTTTCATATTAAAAGTCTATAAAATAATACACAATTTCCCCCCTTTAAACACTACCGGAGCGTATGCTATAATTTTTTTATGCTATCGGTCCCATTTAAAAAACACACCGGGGCTGGTGGTAATTTTTTTTTTCCATCGGCCCCGTCAACGCAAAATCCGGGCCCGCCGGGGCCGTTGGAAATTTTTTTCCAGCGGCCCCGTCACCGGGGCAGGCCCGCCGGGGCCGTTGAAAGTCACTTAATTCTCATACCTTGTCCGGTCCCCTGTTGTCCATGGGCAGCGGCCTTCGTTTGCCATCTTATAAATCAGACACAGACTCTCTTGAGATAGGATTTTGTGAGATAAGGGGGTCAGGGTCCTCTGCATTTGACTGTACCTTTCAGTCAATTCACAGCTCTCTTTACTAGAACCTATGTTAAAAATACTACTTACTATTAAAAGTCCATTGAGACATGATTATAACTTAACGTTAGCAGAATCAACACACAGTTATAAAACACTTGATACAGCCCGCGGCTTCGCTCGCGTGTATGTCCCACGGGAAAAGTGCTTTTTCCCGTGATGAAAGGTATCCTATGTCCTTCTCATTACTTCTAACTATCTCTATGCAGAATTTCAGCAAGATTGTTTCAGTAGATAAAGCGAGAAGAGGTAAAAAACAAACAAATAATAAAACAAACTCACATTTATATTTATTGTATTAGTTAGGATTAGGATTTCAAAATCAGCAGAGTAATTAATTAGTTATTGCGTTATTCAACCAAGAGCTATTTATTTATACTCTGACTGTGGTAATTCATTCAAAATTTTATTTCCGTTCCATAATATTAATCCCATAACAACAATTCAGGGTACTTACTATATATTTATTTATCCTGTGACAGTAATAAGATTCACTTAGCCTTGTAATTGGCTCAATTGCACGGAATGGCACGGCTCGCGGCGCTTGCGCAGATAATCTCAGGACAAAGGGAAATAACTCACGTTCTTTAGATTTTCCTTTTATGTTACGAGCTTAGAGTTGCTATAATTTTGCCCGACTACGAAAGGAGAATTTAACTGCCAATAATGTTGGTAATATCAAATTTTTAACTCTTATAAAGTGATTGATGAAGTGGCCAAATAAAACATGACAAATTGTGTTGTTTCCTAGCGAATAACCTTTGTTAGCGAATAAGTTTTCATCGATCACACCACCACCTGCTTACGGTGAAGGAAAACATGGTTAGGAAACCTACACACAGACTGACTCTTTAGTTTACCTGTGTGAATAGTATACGGCTATTATCGCTAGGTGGCAATAGCCGTAAACTCACGTCAGATTCCTTTAGGCGACTTCATAAATCTGACGCCAGTGTTAGTCTTTTATCCATAGACATAGAAAAATGGTCATTCTTTAATTATTTTCTTTCTAAAAGCATATAACACACTCTCTGAGAAGAAGACCCTATTAGCTATAAATAAATATATAGTACGGAAAATTCACACAGTTTGAGTCAGCCCCAAAGTAAGTTCGAGATTTGTATTATGGGATACTAACTCAACGGTACTATATTTTATAACATACAATAAACTTTCAAGACCCAGGTCAATCTGAAAAAGATCATTTTCCATCTTGACCCGACCAGGGATTGCACCCAAGACCTCCGGTGTGGCAGTCGTGATGATCGTTAGGCCACGGAGGTATTAAAAAAGCTAAAGCTATTCTATTACTATTGTACCTAAAACATATCACAATGTTATACGCGTCCTGGTGACCAACCATACATCCTTGACCGCGAAATGCTGTAGATACCGCTAAACTAAAAGCTATAAATGCATCGATACCGCTACTCGAGTCGTGACTCGTGACCCACATCGACAATCGACATAAACAAACCAGTATCCAATCGATAAAACTGTTAAATCGACGTAATTAATGATTAGTAGATAGATTGGTAGATGGCGATAACTGCCGTTTCAAACCGAACGTCCACAATGAACTGAAATATTTTAGCTCGCATAGCTGAGCTAGTTTTTTGTGCTAGTATTTAGCTTTGAGACTTTACACTATGATTATATAATTAGTTATCGATATGAAAAATTGCCTTCTTTGAAGGCCAAGTATTAATAAAGAATTTTTTATTTTTGATTTTATTATTCTTAAAGCTACAAATGTGTTACAAGTTCTAACTGTGTGTTAAAAAAGTGAACAATGCAATATGGTTATTTATCCAACCGTACGCGATCTATAAGGTACCGATGAAGTCGTATAATGGTCGAATTTTGTAAAGGCAAAAGGCAAAATAGTATTGTATAGTGGCTTGAGATTACATATTTTTAAGGACACTAAATGGAGTAAGGATACGAACAGTCCAATATGACATTTTAACTTTTCCGTTGTAGTTGTGACCCTTTTAATCCAAAAACATTGCAAAAGATACTTTATTCGAGCGTCTTACGACACATTTATCTTTGTTATCGCCATGTAACAATTGCATTTCCGTTTTTTTCAGTGCTGGTATTAGCTGTGGGGCTGAGCAGCGCGCGATGGATGCGTCGCTCACGATCCAGTCAGCCCAGGGAGATTAGTTTTGTAGGAAAAGCTACGAATGCCTTGTCTACCGCCATTTTTCAGGTAACATTGAAAGCTTTTTCTACAATTTATAAACTTTAAATAAATAGATATTCTTATTATATCTTATATAGTCATGATAAACATTAGGCAGCAAATAAGAAAGAAACTAATTAAACACAAGGTCTGATATCATCATTTCCTTCTTGTATTTATAATAGTTTTTTTTATATTCTAGGGATACATAGATGACGATAAGAATATAGCTTTTTCACCCCTTGGATATTCAGCTATACTAGCAATATTGGCTGAAGGTGCCAAAGGCGAGACCAGGCAACAACTTGTGTCAGCACTTCACTTGCCAGAAGACCAGAAACTTACAAGGAAAACTTTCCGTTCTATCATGGGAAGACTAAAAAATACCAATGAATATAAATACAATACACCAGAATTGAAAAATTTCTTCTACATATATAAAAACTATACCATCAATGACGACTACAAAAAAATCCTCGAAGATTACTACTTGACTGAAGTAAGATCTGTTGAAAGATATAATCCAGATCACTATTACAATAAAGAAGAATCGAAAGACACGCAAGAATTCACAGTAGATATTCCCGAGAAGAAACCAGAAGATAATAAAAATGAGGAGATTCCTGAACTCTTGCCTCCAGCAAAGTCGGACGAGAAATTCATTTCATTCGCCGTTGATGATAAGCCTGAGAAAGTAGATGTCTCACAAATTGAATATAAACCGGCTAAGAATATAAAAGAAAAGATAAAATTAGTGAAAACTTTCCCAAAGAAAGAGGAATCAGGAGAAGAAGAGGAAACTATGGTAGCAGTAGAAGCGAGAAACCATGCAAGAAGTCTTAAAGTTTTGGAAGATAAAAATGATATAACATCAAGTATATCTGTAAACAGCGTTGGGAAGAAATCCAGTACAAGTAAGTTTTCACTAGAAAGTGCTCATAAAATTGTTAAGTTGCTAATGATGCTCAAGTTTTTATGAGAATAGAAAAGCTTAAATTAGTTTTCTCTTTTGTAATAAAAAATACACAGAGATGAAGTGCCCATTGTTAGATGAACAATAAATATAACTTTCTTCATATTTTACTGCGTTAAAAATACATATGTATACCAACTGGCAATAAATATAAGCTTGTCCCTGCTTGAAATGTGATTTTTATATGGATGAAAGATATCACATGGAAATGCAACCCGTGTACCAAATTAAAAAAAATACTGTAAGGAGTTGAGGCTTGATTCAAAAATTATAATAAAGTAATGTTTGGAATACTTAGCACTTCGTCCATTTCCAGCGTCACAAACCAATTCCCTGATGATAATCTTCAATGGCATGTACTTCCGTGGTTCATGGAAGCATCCGTTCGACTCCGTGGAGCCTGGAGTATTCTACAAGTCCAGCTCGGAGAAGAAGCAAGTGCCGATGATGAAGGCCAGGGGAGCGTACAGGACCGGCTTCTTACCGGGACTTGATAGCGAGGCTATTCAGTTGCCTTACGATGTAAGTAATGGTGTGATAGATAACCTTTACAGCTCAAGTAAAACAACAGCGAATTACAAAAACACATAAAAAATTCAAGATGTGCAAAAGACGGCTATATTGCAATATGCAATCTCATCCTTAACCTTTTGAAAAATATCTGTTAACTTATTTAATAAGTAACTGTTTAGTAACAGCTATCTGTACAGTGGGATAAAAATATGAATAATTCTAGATTTTGCTCTATTCTTCTTATTCATCTTTTCATAGTCTATTTGTTTCGGTGACTTCAGTCAAACTTATTGATATCCTATTCTCGGTCCCTATCTGCTGATATTCCGGCTTCATTTTTTGCCTATGTCTTTGGACTCCATTATATAAAATTCAAACATCAACTCGGTTCAAGACCGTCTGTTGACTTATCTGAAGATGTTACAGAAGATGATAAAATGTCTGCATTACATTCCAGGGTGGTCGCTATGCCCTGCTGGTGGTAGCTCCGAGGTCTCGCGATGGTCTCATGCGGCTCACTGCGGATCTGCCTGCCTCGAATATGGCTGAGATACAAGACAGTCTGCGGGAAGAAGAGCTCCAAGTATCCCTTCCAACATTCTACGTTGAAACTACCACTAAGCCCGTTGCTGCTCTTGCTAAGGTAGTTCTATTATATACCTATGTGTTATTAGCGTTAACGCGTCAGATTTTGCAAGTATCTGGATTAACTTGACTTCTTCTTAGCTCGCTGTACGGTTACACGCCATTGATCTGACTTAATTTGCACACCGTTTCAACGTTGCTCCTCTGTAACATCATGCATTTTATGTATCAACAATGTTTTTTTGGCGTTTTCGTTATGTAACCTTAAGTTATTTTCTTGTCACTTTTTTAATGTTCTCATTATCAAATTCCTATTATTAGTAGAGAAATATCAAAATAATTCATTACCAATAACATGCTTTGCTACCGCAACTCATAATATTGCGACTAGGAATAGATCAAATCTAAAACTTCAACTACCTCGATACACTAACTCCTATGGAAAAAATAGACTTGCCTTTAAAATACCTTTTTTATTGAATCAGTTACCAAATAATGTAAAAACAGAACTTACAGGGAAGAATATTAAAACAAAACTAAAACACTATTTCATTAATAAATTAAATACAAAAAATCTTACTTAACTGTAATAAATAGTAAAAAAAGACACATCCTGTATTTAAACATATCTGCTTGGTCACCTATTGACAACGTCGCCGTCGTCGGTACTTACTAACCGATTCTGACTGAGGCGCATGACAACTGGGCGAGCGTGGCGATAGGTACTAATCCATTAAATACGTGTAGATACTTACTATATATTATTAAACTATGCTAATATCACTTACTATATATTATACTTGCGACTTTTAAAGATATATGTGTGTTTTTATAGATATATATTATTTAAATGTTAGAAGATGAATACCCAGTGCCGAGAAAAACTTAAGTTTATAGTGTACTGTAAATATGTAATGTTGTTTTTTATTGTTAAATAAATAAATAAATAAAATAAATAAAATAACTGTTTATACGTACGTAGTTTTTTTAAATTGTAGTTTAGTTCAACTCTGGACCTTTTTGTATTTTTACGACGGCATTTAGTTGTGATGGCACTTATTGGCCTAATTTGTGTCCCTCTCTCACAAATTATTAAAAAAATTGTTTTATTTTAGTTTGGTGTGAGCAGCATATTCAGCCGTGATGCGGAGCTGTCCGGGGTATCTTCGGACGAGGGTCTGTTCGTCCAGGAGTTGGTGCAGCACGTCGCCGTCAGGGTGGACAACGCTGATGCTTCTGCTTCTGAACTTTCTGGTAAGGAAATCATTCATAATAATAAAATTAAAAGGAAGTTTTTGTGAGTATGCTTGTAGGGTAATCTTTGGAACTTCTGAACCGATTTCATAAATTCTTTCACCAATGGAAAGCTACATTATGCCTGAGACAACGCACGCCAAAACTACTGGGTGTAGGAAATTGAAATTTTACATGTTGGTTACGGAGTGTATTTTGTGTAATGTATAGTGCGATTTCCCGAAATTCCCACGGGAACAAAGTCCTGGGTCCATGATAGAACTTAAGTCATCAAACATTTGAAGTTATTGCTGCTTTAATTCTTTTCCAGAGAGAGGATGGATAACAATGGGGTCAGATTTCTCTCAAGTCGCCTAGGCAGCTGACAGTTTTCAATAAACAAACAAATAGACAAAGTTAGCTTTATTTTATAGATAAAATATAATTCATAAGCACCAGCGCTATATTCATCATCATCTAGGTATTGTAAAAAAAACATTTTAATTTTCAGCTGCCAACCCATCAATAGAAGCGCTGAAGAACCTTCCATTAGAACAACTTAAGCCAGTGAGGAAGTTCACCGTCGATCATCCGTTCATGTTCTTCATCATCGACTGTTTGGACAACCTCGTCGTCGTAAGCGGCAAGATCGTTGACCCCGAACAGCCCACACCGTTTGAAATTTAAATCTGACATATGTGTAAATACTGGCCGCGGAAACGCGTTCTTTTTGTTGACTTTTAACAGATTTCTAATTGAGAATTCCGTTACTTTTTTCCTTTTGCCAACTGTAAATAAAAATTATAAATACTTATCATTCGATATGTTTATTCCACCTATTTTAAAATCTGCTGTGCTAATCTTAATGCATTATAGTTCTAAATCTGTGATTATAGTGCAAATCAAAACATTCCTACTTAAAACCAGATGCATTTGATAACGAAAAAGTACACAGCCTAGTTTTAAGTTAGATTTAATTTAAGACCTATTTATTTTTTTGAGGATGTTGTGATATGTTTATTAATAAAGTTTTATATTAAAACGTTATTTTTTTATTAAATACCTATTTCTTGTACCAGCTGTACTTGATCAATGCGGCGGCGTGAGGACTCTTTTAATATTTTGAAAATTGTGAAGTCTAGAAGTCCGCCATAAAAATTCTTATAAACATGCAGTGTGGGGTATTAAATGAAAGCGCTTTGTAAGTAGATTACAAATATATAATACACTATCACATTTTTACTGCTTCGTCTAACAAATTATTTAAAATCGTCAAAAAAATTCGCAATTCATAGTTCGCTATGAACTGCTCTAATTTGAAAACTACTGAATGGTTTGTTCCAGAAATACATAGGTACCTGTGTCTCTGACTATCCTCTTTACAGTGTCTAAGAAAAATAACCAGATATACATTTATCAAATAACAAACAAGCTAATTATTAAAAAATAAAAAACACGACTGACAACTCACTTAGCCTATGTCACTCGAAGAAATGCAAGGAATCTAAAAATACCTCTTACATCGAAATCTGTTAAGCCATTCAGGACTTATGGTGGAATAAATACTTATATACATACATGAACCCTGAAAACATAACACTCCTTTTGGTCAGTCGTGTAAAAAAGTATAACGATTTCAATTTTCCTGATTTTAGCTGTGACAAATAAATTCCCAAAAAAATCTTTTTTTCACGACTGACCAAAAAAGGAGTGTTATGTTTTCAGGGTTCATGTATGTAAGTATGTATGTATGTAATTTTCTTTATTCCACCATAAGTCCTGAACGGCTTAACAGATTTTGATGTGAGAGGTATTGTTAGATTTCTTGCATGCCTCCGAGTGACATAGGCTATGTAAGTTGTCAGTCGTGTTTTTTATTTTTAAATAATTAGCTTGTTTCTTTTAACATTCCATGTGGGGTATCAAATGAAAGGGCTTTATAAGATCCGTCATGACTTGAACGAAAAATAACCTCACACCCTATTTGGCCAACCTACTATATTACTTTTCACAAAATCATCATTTATCGTAATAAAATCAGTCATAACAAAACTTTCACTCTAAATTGTGCATTTTGGAGCGCGGGAAGCAAAATTCAAACCAAAAATAAATTTGTCTATGAACAGCATGCAGTAAAATAGGTAGAATAAATGTCGATCGTTCAATCAATATTCCTTATTCCTAAACGTTCATGCGGCATGACCGTCTTGCGGCCGCTTTGTAAGCTTCAAAGAAATATTTTTTTAAATAGGAGTAAGAGTACTCCTATTAAAGAGTATTTAAGTTTGTGATAAGCTTGAAGGCATAAACCAAAGAATTCTTTGGAAAACGCATATCAAATTACCTTGCGTTTTGTTTCAGTTAAAACGTGTAAGTATATTAATATAAGTAAATATCAGAATTTCTGAGGGTAGGGTCTAATAAAATAGCCTATAGGTAACTCATTTCAAATTCGTTACATGAATAACTTACAACGGTCGTGCTGGTCATGATCGTATGTTATATTTATAATTAAATAAGTACATTGTGGTGTTAAGTGTTTAAATTTAAAATGCAAGATAATAAAGAAAATGAGCGCAGGCTTAAAGCCATTACAAGAATACCTCTGCCCGTGGAACCGCTCCCAGCTTTGCCGAAACATTTAGTTGAAGGTCAGAGGTCAAATTCAAAGGACGGGATCCAAAATGAAAGACACCCTTTAAGGGCTATTGGCAATGATGAAGACCCACAATTGTCATTACCAGGACCAAGCAAAGAGAAGAATATGAGTGGCTTAAAACAAAAGAATATCCTAATACTTGATACGAGATACGTTACAGAAAGATTATCGAAGCAACCCCAATGGTCATGTCATGCATTTAAAAATGATCAGAAAAGACAAAGCGTTATCATTATTAGCGATGACGAAATTGAAGAAAGTGTATTAGAGGACGTGGAGAAAAAACAAGGGAATAAAGCAGTGACTCCTTTTAAATGTACTCTGGAACCAAATAGGGTGAAGAATATTAAGAGGAGTTTGAAAAGACCACACAGTAGGGAGTTGCAAGGGCTATCTCCAATAACTAAAGAACTGAAGGTAGGAGAAGAAAGGGCTCGTCGGAAATTGTCTTTTAATGAGTCAGTCCAGGATCAACTAAAGTCACCAGATTTCTGTAAGTAACTACTCATGCAGTTTAGTTAAATAAACGGGACATGCACGTACTGTCAGTGGGCGTGCCATAGTATTAGAATGTCTTCATCACGTTACGTTACTCACGTTAGTTTTAATGATATAGGTACTCTATTTGGATATAACAGAGGAACAACTTAATAAATTAGATCGTCTCCTTAATTATTCTATTAAATTTATCTTTTTCCTTCGCAAATTTGACCATGTGTCCGAGTTGCAACTCAATTGGCTAACAATTCGTGAACGCAGGAATCTACATTCTCTGTCTCTTGTACAACATTCTTAATAACCCTAACTCCCCTGAATACCTAAAATCCAGTTTCAAACTTTTAAGTTCCACTCATGATAGGCATCTGCCTTCTTCCAACTCTCTCATCCTAGCTACCCCCCCTCATATAACTATCTTCTTTGCTAATTCTTTTACCGTTAAAGCTGTGCGACTCTGGAATGCGCTACCCGACTCCATCAGAAGGGCTCCTAGCAGAGATTATTTTAAAGTCACTGTCTACAAACACTTGCTGAGTCATCGGCAGAGCTGACCCTTGTTTGATTGCTTCATCTTTATTTGTAACGAGCTTTCGCCCGCGGCTTCGCCCGCGTGAATTTCCCAAGGGAACAGTGCTTTTTCTCGGGATGAAAGCCCTATGTCCTTCTCCGTACTTCCAGCTATGTGTTTGCGAAATTTCAGGAAGATTGGTTCAGTAGATAAAGCGTGAAGAGGTAACAAACAAACCAACAAACAAACAAACTCACTTTCGCATTTATAATATTAGTTAGGATTTATGTAAGTATACTTGTAGGTACGTGTATTTTTGTGTTTATTTATATTATATATGTATTATATGTATATTAATTTATTTTATTTATGTAGCTTCTTTATGTGTATCTGTTTAATTCACCAATAATTAATTTGTATAATAGAATTTATTTACACCCACCTGAACTCTCTGCTCAACCCTAAGGTTTGACTGTCAGACAATGCTTTTAGCATTAAGTCCACCTTTTGTACTGTACTTTTGCATGTGTGTACAATAACGTTTAAATAAATAAATACTCATGGAGAAATCATCAATCAATTCTATTCCATAAGTTGAACAATAAAATCGTCGACTGGTGTACTATTCCGATATCCGCTTTATGCAACATAGTAAAATATACTACTACTACTATACTAAATAAAATCCATTTATTCTTACCAGTCCTATCATGTAAACAATCTTCACAGTACTTTTTGTTGAATTTTGTTGAAAACAAATCAAATATTAGTTCAAACCTAAACATTTTAAAGTAAAACATTTATTAACCACGAAAGTAATTTCCTAAAAAGTCTATTTTAATTTATATTGTTGTAAAATCATAAAAAGACATGGTAAGATTGCTTACATGATAGGACTGGTAAGAATAAATGGAGTTTATATACTACACAAGCAATTACTATTCTAGGATTTAGGTTATGTATTAGCTCAGTTTTTACCACGCCGACGATTAATGCTTCATTAAGACATCATTTTGAACATACATATTTTGATATAATTTAAATATAACTGAATTTACTAGTTCAAAAATTAGGTAGGTACCTTGCAACCGTTTTCTATTCAATTTAATTTTTACTAAAATTTATTATACTTACATAAAAGTAACAAAAAGCAATGCAGTGAAATCTAACTTTTTCTTCTTCACTTATATACCTAGCTTTAAACAATATCAGTTGCTGTAACTATAGGTATAAAAATAAAATAAAATTTAAAATAAACTTGATACGCGACAAAGATCTCACAAATTAAAAATGCGAAATCCAATGCATAGTGTAAGAATTACTAACGGATACGGATCCTTATTTGAAAATAAAATATGTTTTATTTATTTATTATACCGAGTATTACAAAATAACAATTGTAACAGGGAAAAAGGCCTACATGAAGTGCTTCTGCGCTGACGACATGTTCGAGCACCTGTTGAATTCGGAGGCTAAGGTTGGGACTCCTAGGATATCCAGCACGACGCGCGCATGCGCCCTCAACTGGCTCATGAAAGTCAATGTAAGTATCACACAGAGCGAGTAGACTCGCTATTCGAGAGGTCGCGCGAGGCAACTGCCTTGCGAGGCTGCTCGCTCTGTGTGCATGGGTAGCATGCCTTTGAACCTAGGGTCCAGAGTAGGTACATATCGATCGATCGTGCCTTTAATTGGTTGTGATTACCATGAGCTGGTATAACAAGATGAATATTTTTCTACAAACAGTAATCGTGTCGTGCCGTGCCATTTTTCTAGAAATAATACATATAATAGTTACAGTAAACGTCCATTTAGCGTGCCACACTAGATATGGTCAATCGTTAGAGTTACCTTTTGAAAATTGTCCCATTTTCCAGGGTGCCAACGGAAACCCAGCCACAGTTCAGACAGCATGCTGGTACCTGGACTCTGTCCTGTCCACTAATGACATCCAAGCGGAAAAGTTGCAGCTGATCGCCGCGACTTGCTACTGGATAGCGTTAAAGCTACTTGGGCCTGGCATGCACGCGCGGAATCTAGTTAAATTTAGTAACAATGCGTTCACCACCAAATCACTGATTATTGCTGAGAAAGTCGTGATGATGAAATTGGTAAGAAGTTACAGGGTTTCTGAAGAGGCTATTGAAGAATGTCAATATAACAATTCCATTAATAAAGTAAGTAACAGCACTAACAGCTCATTGGAGGTGGCAGGATTACAAATCATACAATGAACCTGCGAATACCTATCAACCCACAACAGCAAGGTGTAAGTAATCTTGAGAGAAAACTGATCAGTGAAGGCATCAGTCACTAATACCTAGTATACTTTTAGAATTTCAATCAATAACTAAAAGTTTAGATTGATTTTGGTAAAACTTCCCAAAAATATTTTAAATTCTAGTATTAAAACATGTCTGCTTCTAAAATAACTAATGTATATTACTGGGTATTATACAGTATAATATAATACTAGGTAATATTTTTTTAATTTGCATTATATCAACTAGCTGCGCCCCGGGGCTTCGCTCCCGTGGGAATTTGGGGTTAAAAAGCTATGTGCTATTCCCGGTATTTTTCTACCCGTGTACCAAATTTCATCAAATCAGTCCAGTGGATTTTGCGTGATTGAGTAACAAACATCCTCACAAACTCACATCCAAACTTTCGCATTAAAATTAGTAGGATTGCTAAAGTTATTTATACATATAGACCTCACGTCCTTTTGCAAGGTCCGGTTTGTCTCTTTGTGGTTTAAATATACTATTTTCGATGATTATTATAACAATAGATTGCAAGTGTGGATAATCCCCAGAGTACTGTGTAAACAGGATACCAATAAAGTCGTGATTACGAACATACCTACCAAATATACGTACATACGTTCAAGTACATATAATATATGCGAGATGCAGAAATTACTGGATGCAATTCTACTTATTTATACACTGCGGTTAGAATGTTGAATAAAAATAATATAATGGGTATCATTAAGATAATATGAGCTCATTAAATGAATCAAATGTCTCTCTCTCTTTAGTCGTAACTATTCCTCATGACTGAGGGTCGTGGTCATTATATGGAATGAAACTCAAAACGATTATCTTGGCAATTTTATTGAAGTGGTTTGCCATTGCTTTCTCTATTTTACACACGATAATCATTATCCAGAGTGCAGGTTTCCTCACGATGTTTTCATTCACCCGAAGCGACCTTTTGGGCGAGTAGGTACCTTTTGTAAAATGTATGGAACAGCTGATTTTTTTTGAGATTTCAAAATCTGTCTCATACAAAAAGATGTTCATATTTATGTGAACTATCATCCCAAGGAAGGCTGTAAGTTAATTACAAATAATCCTGTATATTACATCTTTTAATGTAATCTATTGTTTTGCAGGGGT
Source organism: Ephestia elutella (assembly GCA_018467065.1). NCBI lineage: Eukaryota > Metazoa > Arthropoda > Insecta > Lepidoptera > Pyralidae > Ephestia > Ephestia elutella. The sequence continues at coordinate 12,573,342 of CM031570.1, read as the reverse complement.
TCACTCGCCAGCCCGTGGTGGCCCAGGACTTCATTACCTACTTATCCTGGTGGTGCGACAATGACCACCCTGGAGAAATAGAAGTCGGGGCCACCTTCCTCTGCATGAGTGGGGTCATGGTCGACAAGAAACTGGGCAGTGAGAATTACCCCTCGGTGATCGCTGCGGCCGCTGTGATGAATGCTCTGGTACTGCTGAGGAAGGATAAGCTGTTGCCACGTCTAAGGAGTTGCCCTGTGTAAGTGTGTTTCCTAAATTTAAAGATGGACAGAATTTTTAAAGATCAGAATCAGTGTATTGCCCTTCGGGTAATAGTGCCACTAAGGTGGGACCATTTTGTATTGCTGTAACACACTTTTTAGTGTTCCGTACCTCAAAAGGTGAAATCACTTTGTTGTCCGTCTTTCTGTCAAACTCTTTTTTTTAGGAACGCTTAAAGGTATCAAGTTGAAATTAATATCGAATACTCGTATGGTCCCTTTCAGCAAAAAAAATAATCAAAATTATACGTCAACGCGATCAAGAGATATTACCGAAAATGTTGCGATTTTTGGCATATTTTGCGATTTCAGGCAGCAATCAAAACCTATGGGGTACCTGCCGTTGACCTAAAATTATGAAATTTGGCAAAAAGCAAGGTAGCAATAGTGCTTATATAGAAATAAATCTGAAAATTGTAAATATGTTGTTGGAAGTCTGAAAAAAGGTGTTACAAACTTATTTTTGCGCTGGATTCAGTAAGAATCTTGGGGATCGAACTGCAAAGCTAAGTTTGTTTTTGAAACTAGTTGATCTTTTTGTCAGAGCTATAATGTAAGATGCTTTCCGTGTACGAAACCCTCGGTCCGCGAGTTTGACTCGCACTTGGCCAGTTTTTTTGTTATTTTCTCGTAGTTTTATACTCTTAAATTTAAACTGTTGTATGAAACTGTATGTGTGTTTTTTAGTTGCAAGTTGCAAATAAACATTTATCTATCTATTTTATCTAAAAATAATATTCATAATTATTCTGTTGACATGAATTGTTATATATTTACAACATAATAGCAAGGAGTATATTCATGTTTCTAGTGTATTTTACTGTCCATGATTTTAGTCTTGCATTCATCAGTAGCGTTAGCAAACAAACTGACGCTTGAGCTTTGAGATTTGAGAGAGAAGATTTCATGGTCCGATTTTTTCACATGTACAGTCAAAATTGTATTACATTAAAAATAGTTTCTTTATGTTTTTTATATTTCTGGTCGTAGGTTCAAGTCAGCCGAGAAGAAAGCAGAAAATTTTCCACGAACATGTGCCTTGCTTCGTCACACCGCCTGCGCCGTAGGCTCTGTTGCGTATGAGTACAAAGCACCCCTCGACCACTACGGAGTACCTCCCCATCATATCGCACAGAAAATACTACAGGCAGCCACCAAACAGGCCCTGCTGGAAGCAAGGAATACCGTTAAAATGCCCATTAATTTTAAATTAGACTAAACTGTTATTTTTTAAATTTTAGATAAGTCTGTGACTGTAATTTTAAATGTAACTGGCTGGTGACAGGATTATTAAATTTAAGTGTTTTTATTTTTTTATTGTGCTCAGTATAATTGTCGATAATGTAATATGATTAAACCAAATAATAATCACCTATTGCCTTAATACAGCAATTACCTTGGGCTGGTTTTAGAGTTGCGTTGACCGCACGCTGACTGTCGTCAGCGCTGACAACCTAAATAAGAATACGCTGAACACGTTGACATTGCCCGCGTTTTCCTAGAATTGAATACATTTCGGCTGTCAGTGGTCAACGCCGACACCGCACGGTCAGCATGCGGTCAGCGCGACTCGAAATCCAGCCATTTTCCTGAATTCCGGTGATATTGTCGATTTTGTTTGAATTGTAAGTTATTTTTTTAAACTTTTAAACTTGACTTGACTATTAAAAATAATAAATTGTTGACTTAAGACTAATATCATACTTTTGTTGACTTAACATGACTATCGTACTTTTAATCACTTAGGTAGCAACTTCTTCTATTTCTATTCAATCACTGATAAATATATGTAAATTAAGTTATTGATTTAAATTAAAAAATAAATTCAAATATATTGCACGATCGATAATTTTTTGTTTTATTTTTTGTTTATTTTGCAAATACTGAATTGATAAAATGAGTAAAAATAAAGGTGAATTTGAGTATATATAATAAATAAATATATTATAATTTGGTTATTATTTTTAATCCCCCTTGATACAAACAAATCCTTGCATATTATAATATGACGACGATCGTACTTCTCATCTGACTCACACATCATTTTTCATCGTAAGACATGCTTTAATGTTAATACAAATAAGCACAAAAACTCTTTTATTAATGGTGAGTAATCTTATTCTGAAGACTGCAACAGATTTTAAAAATAAAGGTTTCGATTTCGAGCCTAAAGATGGGACTAAACATGAGGAAAGACAGTCTGGGAAAACCTAAAGCGTAAAGGACCAGTTGTCGCCATTTAACTAAAGTCTTTTACAATACCTACCACACGCAAAAAGAGACTCAAACATGGTAGATATTGGAGTTAAAATTGAGTGGGTTGTAGGAAAAATAACTTGACGAGTAAATAAACGTGTTTACGGTCATCATTCCGCCGCAGTGGCTTCGTGTTGTTGCATGTTTTATGTCGTGTTTGTTTAAAGATATTTTCTAAATGGATTTTAAAGCTTGACTGCAAGGAGTTTTGTGCATCAGTGAAGGTTATCAGTGGAAATGTTTCTCAGTAAGTTTATTTTTAATTTCACGGTCAATGTTCATGTTTGTGACTGTAGATACAGCATTACATTCTCCACGTGAAATTGGTTGTTTGCATATCTTATTATCTGTATCTTCTTAATACCGGATCATTATTGAATTAGTAATTATCATATAGGTAGGTACCATGATAGGTCATGAAGCCTTTGCTCAGTACTGGGACATTGATGGTTATTAATGATTGGTTTTAGTTTATGTGATGACTTTTTATTCGTAATAGTCATACTTTAGTTTTTGCCGGAATTAACAAGCTAACAGACAATGGACCGATACGACATTGGAACCTAAAACTAGTCTACGTCTTCTTGAAAGGCCGGCAATACTCTTGTAATATCCCTGGTGTTGTAGTAGTCCATGAGCAGCGGTGATCGCTTACCATCAGGTGACCCGCTTGCTCATATGCCGCCTATATTATAAAAAATAATAATAGATACATACACAAGTCAAAAATAGAACGAATATAATCAATCATTAAGCGGGGAACTCTGGCACAGTCTTTTATAATTAGATAACAATTTCTGTACATAGTTCATGTTTCTTGATGAATCAATATTTTTTTTTTTTTATATAATCAAAATGATTGATTAGTATGATTATAACATTGATTTATTCTTTCAGTTTTATCAACAATATGTGTAGTAGCAGTCCGATCTCAGAATATTCTTCCGTACACAAATACATATCCGTATGGACAAATAGTAAACCAAGATCAGATATACTTCATCGATGATCCAAGACAACCTTTGAATATCGAAAATAAAAGTATTAATAATCAAGATAATGCAATAAGTAGAAATGATGGACAGACAATACAAACACCAAATGTAAATTCTAATATTGAAAATATGCCAAAACCAAATGTTAATTTAGAACCTCCTGTTTATGGAGGGCAAGCAAATAGTTATGGAGATAGATTCGCTGATTATTCAGGGGGAAATGATAAAGAGGCAGAAATCAACAGACAGTTTCCTCCAGCGATAAGAGCGGGACCTCTGTCCACACCGGTGACCAATTTTGGTTTGAATCTCATGAAGGTGAATATTTTTGTTACTTTAAAATTTACTAATTTCAAATTTTAGGTATTTCAAATTTGTGTGCGCGTGTACTGAATTTTTTAAAACTTTAAAACGTTAAAAAAGTGAAAGTATACCTAATTTATTATACTTTCACAAGAAACCCTGCACACACTTTCAAACTTTGAAGTCGGCAACGCATAAGTGACTTATATTGGGTTGATGATCTCCATGGAGTGCAGTGTTTGCTTACTATCAGGCAACCCACATGCCTACTGTGCTATAAAAAGAAAGTAATTTCAAGGTGTGCTGTAATTCCAGGGTATAATCCAACCAGGCCAGAACCTAGTGCTGTCACCATTCTCGGTCTCCTCCCTTCTGGCTCTGCTGCAGCAGGGTGCCCTGGGTGCCACCAGGCAGCAGATCTCAGCCGCCCTGCAAATGACGCCAGAGGCCGCCGCGGCAATATACAAGAATGTTACTCAGAACGTAAAGGTAAATTTTCGAACCTACGAGATTATATGGGAATGGATAGTAGTAAGCTAAGAAGTAAAGGAAGTTAAGATTATTAGGTATTGTTAAGATTCTTTTTGAAATAATAACAAGTTTTAATTTGTCTTCATTTTAAAATAAATTACGTCAATCCTCATTAGGTACGTTCAAATAAATATGATCACAATTATTCTTCCTAAATCACACTTTTATGTTTACTTACCTCTCTTGTAAGCTTTGTATCAGTATTATTTTGCTGATGTATTATCAGCAGTTGCAACAATTATTATATTAAATAATACCTGACGCATACCAGCTATCAATGTTATGTGATTATTCTAATTACTGTTATTAACTTCCTGGATAATGATGCGCTTGTTCTCAAGGTTACGAAAATATGCAATAGAATGAATAAACAATGAAACCGGAAATTAAGTTTTTTAATCACAGGAAAAAGAAAATAAATATTTTCTTCACATTTTGATTTCTTTTTTCAGACAAGAAAAAGAAACAATCTCCTGAAGTTAGCGACGAACATTTTCATAGCTGACGCATTTCAAGTAAATCCTGCATTTAAAAGTACAGCTCTGAGTAACTTCAACAGTGAACTCACCCCGATGAGGTTTGCAGTGCCCGACAGAGCAGCACAGATGATCAACAACTGGGTGGCGGCGAAGACTAACAATAAGATCACCAAGCTTGTGTCTTCTGGTATGTCTTCTAGCTTAGTATTCATCAATTAATGGATGAATTTATAAAACCCATTAGTAGAGGCGGTGGCATAGAGGTTGTTCCAATTTTAATGGACATCCCAATAGTAACATAGTAACAAAAGTCGATGATGAACATCATCTTTTGGGTACAATGCTATTTTTTACATATAAGAGTTAATACCTTATCTATCATTATTATTATTAGCAACTTATTTTTTGTACGTAAAATCCTTATATTTTTCACATGGATATGAGATCTCGCCATAAAAAACGAAGAGAGAGACATGTTTTAACATTTCCCATTTTATATGCGATCGGTGCTCAACGTATTTTCATTCCAAGATCTATTCCGACTACAACAACAGTATACGATCTTTCAGATTCCATCGGCGAAAATACTCAACTGGTGCTAGTCAACGCAGTGTACTTCAAGGGTGCATGGGACTTAAAGTTCAACCCTGATGTTACCCAGCCCGCCACGTTCCACCTCAGCGACAGGATCCACCAGCAGGTGCCCTTCATGCGCATGAGACGATACCTGAGGACTGGCGTCGATAGGAGCAACCGCGCAGATTGTTATTCTGCCTTTTGAGGTTAGTGTTGCTGAAAATTTTATTCAAAGTCAACCAAGACTAGAGATGGGCGCTTGGATAAATTTCCGGAAGGTAAAAATGGGAAAGAATGGGTAGAATTGGTAAAAATTAATTTATACCCATTTATACCCGATATTTTTTATTTATACCGAGAAGAAATTAAAATGAAAGTAAATTATCCTTATTTTCTTTAATACTGATAAAATAATAATTAAAGTATAAATATTAGGTGTGTTTTGATTATAAGGAAGATAAATAACTAGTTGTTTTCGGTTCAAATATTAAAAAAACATAAACAACAGATTTAAAATCATATGTATTCAAATAATATTTTGAAAATAATGATGCATTTTTAGTATATGGCTGTTTAAAGTAGAATTAACAAAAAAATCAAAACATCTTCAGTTGTATTATAGACTAACTTTTGCCCGCAGCTTCGCCCGCGTGAATTTCCTTCGGGAACAGTGCTTTTTCCCGGGATGAAAAGTATGCTATGTCCTTCTCAGTACTTCTAACTATGTGTATGTGAAATAGGAAGATTGGTTGAGTAAATAAAGCGTGAAGAGGTAACAAACAAACTCACTTTCACATTTATAATATTAGTTTTTTTTTTTTTCTAAAATCTATTTAATACATTGTCACATTGTCATGTAGTCCAAACTAAAAATAAAACTATGCTTAAAATCATAAATAATATAGAGGTTCCAGCACGTCGCCGCGAGGAAGGGTTCCCAGAAGGCTGGCAGCATTACCCCTCTGCACCGCTATAGCAATACGCTGTGCAAAGTAGCTGCCCGCCCTCGGATCGCCAGTTATGTCGCGGAGGCGTGCTGAAACCTCAGATACTAAAGATTTTGCCTCTGGGCCCCATGGACCCATGGTCTCTACCGCAAAGGGCACAAAAATGTAGCTCGTCTCCAAGTCCACATACTTTCTACGCTTTATGGCCTCTGCCGCAACCGCTGCCGCCCCCGCGCTCACAGAAGTAAAAGGTACATGCGTGGGTGCGAGAGTATCCACGCATGTGGCATCCCAAATGAGACACTTTCCCAGCCTCCACGGTACCAACGACATCCCATCCGGCCTCTTGCCATCTGACCTCATCAAGCCGCTCGGCTCCAGGACAGCTGGCACGGTGACCGATACGAGAGCCCTTCGGATGATGTCGTTTAAACTGCCATGACGCGACAAGCGTCCGGCACTCCGCTGGCAGGCTAAACCGTGGTGACCCAACTCGTTGACGTGTCTGCCACAGACGCACTGGTGAGGCTCGTTACCCTTCAAACCCAACCTGAGTCCAACCGCTAGGGACAAAGTGCAGTTGTCCAACAGAGTCCCCAGATTTGCAGATGGAAGAGCCTGCAACCACAAACCTGACTCGCGGGCGGAAACAGCAAGCAATCTGGCGCGGTCAGAAGGTCCACTAGCGCCAGAAATCAGACCGTCCATTGCACGCTTACAAAGAGGCTCATCCCACGCTCTCTGGTAATGCGCGGACTTTGGCAGTGGGTCATCGGGACAAATGCTCTGCCAGGCATCCACTGACTCAGCTAAACCACAAATCCCCCCGGCACCCAAAGATGGGCCCAGAATTTTACCGGATAGGGGACTCGAAGCATAGACAGAAGACAGAACAGCCGGCAAAGAGACATCGGATGTTTTTCTCACTCCCAAACCTCCCAGTCGAATAGGTAGCGACGCCTGAATAAAAGATTTGTCGTCTAATGGGCAGTTCAGTACAGATGTCAGCGTATCCTTTATAATATCATCCAGACCTTGCAGGAGATTACGAAATTTCCAAAATTGCGCACATCGTAGTACGTATGTAAACTTGGGGACGAACAAACACGAGCGTATTATAGATAAAGCCATGTGTGCGTTGATCTTGAGTAACCGCTCTGACGAAGACTTAAAAATGCCTATCTGATCGTCAATAAACGACGGCAAAGACTCATCTAATATTGGGGCCCCAAGCAGACGCAAGGACTCCTTTATTACCACTTTAATATTAGGGGCTAACAAATTAAATCTGGTAAGCATGCATTCTCTAGCCGCCGGCTCAACCGACGAACCTATATATAACTCGCACTTCTCATAATTAAGCTCGAGGCCCATTTCCGCAAAAGAATTACCCAACAATTCTAAGTCCGACGCTACCGTATCAGCATCACCACCCAATGTGCCATCATCCAAATACCAGACGTTAAAATTACTCTTCAACGAAGATATAACAGGGTGAATGGCAAGACTGAAGATGGCGGGGCCGAGAGGGTCGCCCTGCTGGCATCCCGTGGACGAGTTCACCAAGTGGTCTTTGTAGACCAAATTTTTGGGAGAAGCGTAACACTGCCACGGGTAAATGGATGGAATATGCTCATTGACTGCCAACAACAGCTTCCCCCTATCCAAGGTATTAAAAGCATTCCGGACATCCACCTTGAGTAGAACTTCACCCCCATTTGAATTAAGATAGGTCCTAGCAGAATGGACTGCGGCCTCGCATCCCCCCCTGACACCGAAACCCAGTTGCTTTGGTTGGAATGTGTTACTGAGAATCGGAAGCACACTTTTACAGCACACTTTGGAAGCCATGCGCCGAAAGGTACTCCCCACCGCGATGGGCCTAATACCCCCGTCCTTTTTCCGCAAAGCTACCAGATTAGCACCATACAAAATATCAATGACATCCTCAGATACCTCCCCCGACAACATTAAGTTCACTAATTTAGTCAGACTGGACAAAACACTGCCACCCATCTCCCCCAAAGGACAACCAATTAAATCCTTGAGGTGTTGGGGCGAAATTCCGTCCAAACCTGATGAAGAGCCACTCTTAAAAGACATAATAGTGGAGCGCACATCCTCCACCGATGCCAGGAAATTCTGCCCTGGAGAAGAAGGTGGATCAGGTCGACGCGCTGACTGCATGGGGGTGGATGCTTCATCTCCAGGGCTTGTAGGGTTTCAACCGTATTTGGCGCCAAGACGTCACTCGTAAAAAGCAATTTTGCAGCCCCTCTCAAATCACCCTCATTCACTTTGGATTCTATCCTTTTTATTGGATTCCTGTCGTGGGTTTTCTCCGTAGGATTTAAATCTTCATGGGAGAGAGAAGCCGTGCAGTTGTTCTTAATTTTTTTAGTTAGAGATGACGCCTCTCCCCCGCCGCTGTTCACATGTAAGATTCGGTACGCAAAAGTTAATAGTTCCACCCAGGATTCTCTGTCATTCCTAGACACGACCGAATCTATGCATTTCCGGAAAGCAGAAGCTACCGTAAAACGTGCCCCTCTTGGAATACGTTTTACTACTGGCACGTTATTTTTTAAACCGCTCAATATATTAGTTAGGATTTGGAGGTAACTTCGCAATATTTTTCTATCGAGAAAATTTTATGCAAACGTGTTTTTGAGAGAGTTAGAAGTTCCATAACGACCGGTCCTGCGCTGCCCGCATCCGGTCGTTATGGAAATCCTTGGGGGAGGCCTTTGTCCAGCAGTGGACGTCTTTACTCTGACAGAGAGAGAGAGAGTGTAATTAAGTTGGCTGACATTCGTGTAAGGCGGGCCTTACGATTCGATGATCGCCTAGCCGTTCAATATAATTCCGGCATTTGGCAAACTTGTTCGTCGCCCCGGCATAACATTTATCGTCTAAAACCAGTTGGCTGCGAATGAGTCAGAATAAAGATACCTATATCTTGTCAGGTCTTTTTGTAACCAAAACGTAAATTGTACACTTTATAAGTACTTTTTTACACAGTACTTAATTTAAAAACTAAATATGTGCTTATCCTATCCTAATCCTAACTAATATTATAAAAGCGAAAGTGAGTTTGTTTGTTTGTTTGTTTGTTTGTTTGTTTGTTTGTTTGTTACCTCTTCACGCTTCATGTACTGAACCAATCTTCCTGAAATTTTGCATACACATAGTTAGAAGTACGGAGAAGGACATAGGGTACCTTTCATCCCGGGAAAAAGCAATGTTCCCGTGGGAAATTCACGCGGGCGAAGCCGCGGGCGAAAGCTAGTAATATTATAAATGCGAAAGTTTGGATGTGAGTTTGTGAGTCTGTGAGTTTGTGAGGATGTTTGTTACTCAATCACACAAAATCTACTAGACGGATTTCGATGAAATTTGGTATACGGGTAGAAAAATACCGGGAATAGCACATAGGGTACTTTTTATCCCGAAGTTCCCACGGGAGCGAAGCCCCGGGGCGTGGCTAGTATAATAATAAATCTTAACGATATATTGTAAAATATCGTAATTACAAACATTTTAATTGATTTTAATTTTTACCCGGTATAAATTAAAAATTCCTGGGAAAATATGGGTATAAATGGATAAATTTCCGAGTCTCGGAAATTTATCGGGTAAATGCCCATCTCTAACCAAGACTGTTTAATGAGTTTCTTTCGGCATTTCTTCTCAGCAGTGGTCGTTCCGAAATTGTAGTAGTTCTAAATTAAATTAAAATTAAAATTGTCTTTATTTCATCAAAAAGATTCTTCATTACAAGAAATAGAGTTTGAAATCTCCTTTTAGGCAAAACAATGCCTGTATTAGGATATTTCGCTCTTCCACAACAATAAAATTCTTCAAATAATACAATAAATTAATTAATTACATTTAAAGTTATAGATAGTTACATAAGAAATATATTAAAATTAAAATAATTTATAAAATTTTATTCCATCATTCTGAGTCAACGAGAAAAACAATAAAAAGGTAGTTATGAAACATGCACATGCACAAATTATACAATAATAAAAATCAAAATTAAGTTAGTTCATAAATTCATTCATAAAAAATTCCAATGGTAGGTACTCATGTAATGTATTTAATTATTATGTATTGTTGGAACTAAACTGTACGCTGCAATAATAATTCGGTTTCCTCATAATTTAGAGTATTCATCCACTCAGTCACTTTTTTCTTGCACTCATATAAGGATTTCGAATAAATGTCTATTTTTATGTTTATTTTGTTGTACAACTTAGCTGATAGCCGTAGAAACTGATTTGAAGCAAACAATGTTCTACTTATACGAACTGTTGCTACTTCAGAGATTCGCCGTCGTCGTCTAACTAGTAGTGGATCGAATTTAAGGCTTTTATGTGTTTTTAGAATAGCACGTAATATAAATAATTTTCTGACAGTAAGTACTCTAGCAGTACGGTAAAGAAGTTCGGTGGAGTATCTCATTTTTTTGAAGTACATGACTTTCAGTAGAGCCCTTTGAGCACGTTCAACCTCCAAGAATTTGGATTTTCTAGCGCTGCCCCAAACTGAAATGCAGTACGTTAAGACGGACTGCGCCAGGGCAAAGTAAACTTGGTTGAGGGGATTTCTGGGCGGTTTTTTGTCATTCTTTATATGTGTTGGAACAATATACCTTAGAGTCCTAAATATCCAAATCAGTTTTCTAATTCTGCCAGCCACTTGCTCAATTTGGGGATGCCAAGACAGCCTCTAATCCAAGATAATCCCCAGATATTTTATATGTGTTACCTTTTCAATTATTGCACAGTCACAGATATCATTGTTGGTACGCGTATCATTACAGCTATGTATCCTTACACGCAGATCTTCTTTGGGCTGAGTCGATTTATAAATACTAAAACATATATATTTAGTTTTGCTAGTGTTCAGTGTCAGCAGATTACTTTTCAGCCATTTGGCGACAGTTCTCATACCATTCTCAGCCCTAGTCTTAACCTCACTCCAAGATTTATCATAAAACACTATGGCAGTGTCGTCGGCATAAGAATAGATTTCCGGTTGTTCTAAGGTTAGGTTACAGAGGTCATTTATGTAGAGTAGAAAGAGAGTAGGACCAAGAACACTCCCTGCGGAACTCCATAATTGATATCTCTCTCTCTCTCTCTCTCTCAGCCGAAAGACGTCCACTGCTGGACAAAGGCCTCCCCCAAGGATTTCCATAACGACCGGTCCTGCGCTGCCCGCATCCATGCGCATCCCGCGACCTTCACCAGGTCGTCTGTCCACCGAGTGGGAGGCCTGCCAACACTACGTTTTCCGGTTCGTGGTCGCCACTCGAGAACTTTTCTGCCCCAACGGCTATCTGTTCTACGAGCTATGTGCCCCGCCCACTGCCACTTAAGTTTCGCGATTCTGCGGGCTATGTCGGTTACTTTAGTTCTCCTACGGATCTCCTCATTTCTGATTCGATCACGCAGAGAAACTCCGAGCATAGCGCGCTCCATCGCCCTTTGGGTGACCTTGAGCCTTCTTATGAGGCCCATAGTAAGCGACCACGTCTCTGTTCCGTATGTCATTACTGGCAACACACACTGGTCAAAGACCTTAGTCTTGAGACACTGCGGTATTTTGGACGAGAAGATATCGCGAAGCTTCCCGAACGCTGCCCAGCCGAGTTGGATTCGACGGTTGACCTCTTTCTCAAAGTTGGACTTACCCAACTGAACTGTTTGTCCCAAGTATAGATAATTGTCAACAACTTCGAGTGTAGAGTCTCCAACCTTCAGAGGAGTGGGTGCGACACGGATATTAAACATAATTTTCGTCTTGTCCATGTTCATTTTTAGACCCACTTGTTGAGAGGCTCTACAGAGGCCATCGAGCATTGTGCCTAGGTCTTCCAAGGTCTCAGCCATGACTACGATATCGTCAGCAAATCGAAGGTGAGTGAGGTACTCGCCGTTGATATTGATGCCGAGTCCGCTCCAGTCCAGAAGCTTGAAAACATCTTCCAGGGCGGCGGTGAACAGTTTCGGAGATATCACGTCTCCCTGTCTCACCCCTCGCTGCAACTGGATAGGTTTGGAGCCTTGATCCTGGAGACGGACCGACATGGTGGCGTTTTCGTACAAACACTTCAGCGCTTCGATATATCGATAGTCAATTTGGCACCGTTGGAGAGACTGTAGCACAGCCCAGGTCTCGATCGAATCGAAGGCTTTCTCGTAGTCCACAAACGCCAAGCATAATGGCTGATTATACTCCTCAGTCTTCTGTATAATCTGCCGCAGCGTATGTATGTGGTCTATGGTACTAAAGCCTTTTCGGAAACCGGCTTGTTCGGGAGGCTGGAAGTCGTCAAACCTGCGAGCGAGACGATTCGTAATGACTCTCGAAAACAGTTTGTAGACATGGCTCAGAAGTGAGATAGGCCTATAATTCTTCAATAGGGTTTTGTCACCTTTTTTGAAGAAAAGTACCACCACACTTCTGTGCCATGCCGTAGGCGTTTGTCCCTCGAGTATGACGGAATCAAATAGCTTCTGAAGAGCTCTTAATACCGGCGTTCCACCTGCTTTCAGAAGCTCAGCCGTGATTCCATCATCACCCGGTGCCTTATTGTTTTTTAACTGTTTGAGAGCCATTCTAATCTCATAAAGGCTGACGTCCGGGATATCTTCGGTGTAGTGTCGGGTCACATAGCTCGTAGAACAGATAGCCGTTGGGGCAGAAAAGTTCTCGAGTGGCGACCACGAACCGGAAAACGTAGTGTTGGCAGGCCTCCCACTCGGTGGACCGACGACCTGGTGAAGGTCGCGGGTTGCGCATGGATGCGGGCAGCGCAGGACCGGTCGTTGTGGAAATCCTTGGGGGAGGCCTTTGTCCAGCAGTGGACGTCTTTCGGCTGAGAGAGTGTCGGGTCAATCTGGCTCTTGGATCTTTGGCCAGATTACTGACAGGTGTGCGTACGCTGGTGTATAATTGTCCGTAGAACTTCTCAACCTCTTCCAACAGCTCTGGCTTCGACGAAATGATTCTGCCATCCTCAGTCTTCAGCTTGGTAAGTTGGCTTTGACCAACAGACAGATCCCTTGCAAACACTTTTGAGCCCTTATTTCGCTTGATCGCCTCTTCAATACGGTCAGTATTGAATTGGCGTAAATCACGAGTTAAGGACTTGGAGATCTGTCTGTTTAGACGCCGATACTGAGCAGCATCGTCAGAGGACTGCAGAACCAAGTTTCGTCTTTCTTCCATGAGTTTGTTGGTGAGGTCCGAGATCTTTTTGGTTCCTTTTGAACGGCGGGTTTTGAAAGCCTTAGACCCAGCTGTTTGGACAATTTGCACAAACCTGTCATTATAATCGTCCAGATTTTCGCAGTCTCCCAGGCATTCGAAGCGATTCTGCAATTCGAGCTGAAAGCTCTCGGGGTTTTGGAGCTGGATAGGCGCTGGTCGGAGCGTAGACTTCATCAGTCGACACCTTTCGAGTTTTATTCTAAGATTCAATGTGCCTCTTACCAATCGGTGATCGCTTCCTGTTTTTACGGCATTGATCACAGAGACATCATTGAATATGTGCCTCTTCGTCGACAAGATGAAGTCAATCTCATTTTTGTAACGCCATTAGGATGCAACCATGTCCACTTTCGCTGTTTTGGCTTTTTGAAGAAGGAGTTCATCATAAAGAGGCCCTCCTTCTCCATAAAGCCGGCCAGCAGATGACCACGTGCATTCCTCCTTCCATAACCAAAATTCCCCACCCTCAGCTCATCATCGCTTCGTTTGCCCAGTTTCGCGTTAAAGTCCCCCATCACAACGGTATAGTGGGCCTGGGAGCTATGTATGGCTCTAGAAATATCCTCATACATAGTCTCTACCTCGTCGTCGGAGCGATATGAGGGCGGTGCGTATACTTGTATTACCTTCAACGAATACCGTTTGGTAATTCTGAGTACAAGGTACGCTACCCTCGCCGAAACACTCTCGACCTGGACCACGTTGTTGACGAGAGACCTGTGGACGATAAACCCGACACCACCCTGGGACAGTTGGTCGCCCTCCCGGAAATAGAGCAGGTTTCCGGACTTGAGGATCATGGTGTCCTCCCCTCTCTTCGGACTTCACATAATCCTACAATATCCCATCGTAACCTGCTCAATTCTTCCTCCAGTTCAGCGAGCTTCTCGTCGGTCCGCAGTGTGCACGTGTTATAAGTTGCCAGGGCCAAAGGTCGTCGGGGTTGGTAGCCTGGCATCTGCCGCTACCAGAGTCCGGGATAGCGGGGCCGCCGGGGACTAGGGGCCGTGTTATGGGTGTAACAACCATAGGGGGTTTTGCCGTAATCGCCACGCTTGGCAGGCGGGTTGGCGATCGCAGTGTGATGTCATAGTACGCGGAAAGATGCTGCTGCCCATCCTCCGGTGTTTTAGATCCCTTAGTCGCCTCTTACGACACCCACGGGAAGAGATGGGTTGGTGCTATTCTAGGGCCACACCACAGGCCAGTGATATCTACTTCGTCACTAATGTGTTGTCCCACTTTAACTCTTTGTTTTCTATCTGAGAGATAGTCTTTGAAAAGAGTTAGAGGAGCTCCTCTGATTCCTATGCTTTCCAATTTTTTTAGCAGTATTGGGACAGAAACTGTGTCAAACGCTTTTTTCAGGTCTAAGAAGAATGAAATACATTTGTTGCCTTTATCAAGTTGATCTGTGATAAACGAGGTTAGACCGACAACTGCATCCTCTGTTGATGTGCCCTGTCTAAAACCAAATTGTCTCGAAGATAATATTTTAAATTTATTCAGGAATTGAATAAGTCTCTTGTTTAGTAGCTTTTCAATAATTTTTGATATAGCAGGCAACACAGATATGGGTCTATAATTGTTAGGATCACTTTTTTCTCCATTTTTATAAACTGGTGTGATAATCGACTATTTGAGCGGTCTCGGAAACGTGCCTGATTTGAAGCAAAGGTTTGCGTGATGTGTTATGATAGGAACAAGATCATTTTTTGCGTATTTTAGATATGCAACTGGTATATTAGTAGCTAGTAGTTCTAGTAGCAGCCTTGAGATTTATAATATTATTCTGTAATTACTTTTAGACGTGTAAAAGTGCCTGTGAAGGCAAAGTTTCAATAAAGCATTTTGAATTTTTAATTTAAGTTACTACAAAGCACGCCAAAGGTCACGCTTAAACTGAGTTTAAAGTCGTAGCTTTATTTGCAGTATGACCGAAGAAGGGCTATCAATGTAGCTGAAATGTAGATTAATATTACTTTTTCATACTACTTTCTGTAGTTTCTTTTCTTAGTAACACATTTTCGAACACTTCGTCTTCGAGGATTCCTACTGACTGATAGGACCCATGTCATACTAAAAAAGTTTAACCCTCTTATTCATAAAAAAGTTAACGAACATTTTAGTTAAAATAGGTTTTGTCCTTGTCTCTCGTTTCAATATTTGAAATTGAAAGAACGAGACAAAACATATTTTAACTAAAACGTTCTTTAACTTTTTTATGAATAAGACGGTAAGTGTTCTATGGGATAGATATATTAATGCTTATTTTATTTTATGGGTGCTGAATTAATCTCAACATTACCTACATTTATTTCTAGAAAGAAGAATATTCTCTAATGGTGATCCTGCCATCCCAAATCACGAGCATTGCCGAGGTGCTGTCGACGTTGACCGACTCCAAACTTATGGAGTACCACAAGTATCCATACGAGGAGACTGCGCTTGAGCTGCCAAAGTTCACAGTCAGGGCTGACACTGATCTCAATACAGCATTAAGGAAGGTGAGGGCCTCTTCATAAATTGTTATTGTAGTCGATATTTGAACAGTCTCATAGAAATGGTTACCGAAATAATAGGGTGTTGAAAAGTGCCAGGACTTGAAAAAAAAAGTGCCAATTTCTGTGGCCAGGGCTATATCATCTACTGTTTGGATTGGTTTATTTAAATCCTAATCTTTCACTAGACAAGTATTGTGATTGTGTCAATTAAACTGATGGTGTAATTTTCACTCCCAAAATTTTTACAGTTTACTCAACTATTAACAGTTTTATGGACACAAGACGAGACACAAATTTTATCAAATTTTATTATTTTACTAGCCTGTGCCTGTGACTTCGTTCGCACGCAATTTACTATTGTAAATATCTCAGGTTCTAAGTGGCGTATTAAACTGAAGCCTACCACAAATTATAAGTTAGACCTTACAACAAAGAGATTTTTGCGAGATGCACGTCCAAAATATAGACAGAAAGATCGACAGATAAAAATTTAAAAAAATGTTTTTTTTGCTCCTATTTTCTCTATAAAGACAAATGATAAAGGTAATAATAATAATATAGTTTGTTTTTTATAAATATCTGCTATGTACAGGCACATACCAGTTTATTATTTGTATTGATGATTGATGGCAATGATTTTAACATAGTGTCCATCAAGGTGTTAATTGGAATATTTCCTGCTACTAATCTTTACAATAATCACGATTATATAATTTCTTTTGATTTCAATGATTGTGACATAAATATCATAATAACCACTTCAAGTAATTTCTTTCCCGCTTTTAGATTGGCATCCAGAACATCTTTAGCAACAACGCCGAGTTATCTGGCATCGGGACCTTCCGGTCCTACTCCCCTCAAGTCTCATCTGCCTTACACTCGGCCATGCTCTCTATCGACGAACAAGGAGGATCAGCAGCAGCTGCCACAGCATTCGCAGTTGTAGCCTTATCTTACGATGAACCTACTGTATCTTTCAAGGCAAATCGACCGTTTATAACTATTCTGTGGGACAGTTCGTCAGGCGTACCACTTTTTATGGCTACAATCGAAAATCCTGCTTCTTATTTTAGTTCCTAGTTTAATTTTAGGATGTTTATTGTAATTTATATCACATAGATTCTGTTTACTTCTGTAATGTCGTGAGAGTTTTTTTAGAAGTATGCATATTTATTATAAAGAAAGAAAAAAATCCTTTAGTACCAAATACTTCAAAACTCAAACGCACTAGACGAAAACTTTAGATTTCCTTTCTTACGATATTATAATCTAATTGAGATCTTATTGTAAAAAGCTATTGGAGATGAGATGATAGAAATTTTTCTCGCATGTCACTCATCGCCGTCGAACATCCCTGATGGAAAAACAGCCAATTATTCTTTTCATAGAGTCGGAGTGGATTCATAAATTATTTTTGACCATCGTGCTCACTCTAACCAATCTGTTGATCTGCCTTGTCCCACCTACCTAACCTTAGGCTCCTTGAGGTACTTTCTCGTCTATATGAGTGCCATGTCTTCGCTTGCATTGGACGTGGAGTTAAGACCTGCCGTGTAATGGTCCCCTGTTTGGTAAGCAATTGCTCAATGGGGTATAGCGGCCATTCCCCTTATAATTTAAAGGTTGGTACGCGGGAGGACGCTATATCGCCATAGATTGCCCTCGGGGGTTTTGGGTACTTGTCCCTACTAATATTTACTAAGGGATCTATCATAGAAGTATCTAATGAAATAAGGATTAAACGAACCTCTTTATAGCGCTCTTTGTAGCGCAGGGACTTCAGGGCTTCCTTTTCGCGGCCTCGGGATAACAGCCATACTGGAGTTTCTGGAACCTGAAGTTACAAAAAGATAAGTTTATAGTTTTTGAAGCTAGTCAGGAGAAAACATGAAACCATGTACAATTGTACATGCTAGCTTAATAATCCCCGCGTAGATTATAGGTAGTAAATTTGAGGTTGATTTAAGTTAGCAATCTGTCATTATTACTAAAACTTCTTTGTAAGTCTATCATGGATAGGATCTATGTTTAATTTAATACACTCTGAGTAAAAGTATGAATATCAAAATATTAACGATTGCAATTGGGCATCGCAAGAAGCATCTTCTCTACTCGTTTTGGTTGAGTTGCCATTGAAAGTTTATAAAAATATAAAAATTACAAGTATGCCACACTCATACAAAGTAAGTAAGGTACACAGCATCGAGATTATGTACTTAGTAGTTGTATTTCGATGGTACACAGCTTAGAAGCGATGAAAGCTGAGAGTCAAACTGCGGTCCCAAGATCAAAATCAAAAATTCTTTATTGAAACTTGGCATTCAAAGAAGGCTCTTTTTCACGTTAAAACTAATTATTTAATCATAATATATTATGTCTCAAAGCTACAAACTACTAGCATTACGGAACGGAGTGACTTCCAACGGCCCCGGCGGGCCTGCCCCGGTGACGGGGCCGTTGGAAAAAAAATTTCCAACGGCCCCGGTGTGTTTTTGAAATGGGACCGATAGCATAAAAAAATTATAGCATACGCTCCGGTAGTGTTCAAAGGGGGGGAAATTGTGTATTATTTTGTAGACTTTAAATATGAAATGAAATTAAAAAAAGAGTTTGTATGTATTATTAAGGTGGTTAGATAATGCTTCTGCATTAAGTCCACCTATTGTGCCATACATTGTGTTTGTACAATAAAGGTTAAATAAATAAATAAAATAAATATTATTGTTATCCTAATACTTGTACTATTATGTATTCTGTGTCATGATATAAAACAAACATCATGTATTTTATTTTCTTATATATATGATTGTTGATACCTAGTTGATATTTATTTTTTATCAACAATAAAAACTGATTGTTACATACAAACTCTTTTTTTAATTTCATTTCATATTTAAGGTCTACAAAATAATACACAATTTCCCCCCTTTAAACACTACCGGAGCGTATGCTTTAAATTTTGTATGCTGTCCGTCCCATTTAAAAAACACGCCGGGGCCGTTGGTAAATTTTATTTTCCAACGGCCCCGTCAACGCAAAATCCGGGCCCGCCGGCCCGTTGGATTTTTTTTTTCCAACGGCCCCGTCACCGGGGCCGTCCCCGCCGGGGCCGTTGAAAGTCACTCACGGAACGACCATGGCTGATAAGAAATGACGAAAGAAACTCGAGAAACAGTCTTGGTCGCCTAACATGCCAAAGGGGCTATTTATTAATTTTATACATACACTAGATTATGTACAGTACAAGGAAGTATATCAGCAGCACTCCAGTTGGGTCAGAGTCTCTCATCAAATCCTATCTCAGAGGGGTCAGGTTTCTCTGCAGCTGACTGTACATTGTGCTTCTCTGGTGGTTGATAATGAAACAAAACTTACAAGTAAGACACACAGCATAGACGCGATGGGGGCAGAGAGACAGATCAGCGCCGCGGTCTGCCAGTGGACTGCGGTCCCGAGGAAGTACATCACCTGATGTGAACAGCTGGGTCAGAGTACATAGTGCTCCTCTGGAGGCTGGCTCGCTAAAATTTTCAAGGTTTATTTAGAAAAACCTTCAAAGACCTAGCAATTTACATACACAGTTCTCCCGTGGCGGTAGCGATTTCCGTTTACTACGATCCTTACAGATTCTGTCAATTTACGGAATCAATAAATCAAATTTATAGTAAACGAACGCCTCTCCGCCAACGATCCCGTGGGACCGTCACAAGCGGGATCGAACTCATTATTCTTTGAGTCACAAGACACTAGCATTATTTAATAGATACGACAATAGACAGTAAATTTAAGCCCACTGATTTTATCATGACGAAATTATTCAAGTTATTAATGTTCAGTGATAAGATAATGATAGTCAATGACCTTATAGTTATCTAATTTCTCATGGAGGTGTCGCACGAACTATTGATCGTTTTCAAGATATTGAATAAAACTCGGCCAAATGAATACATATATAACGGAACTCACATCATGTATCTAATGTAAAAAAAAATCTCTTGTAAGGACAACAGAAGAAACCATCAGGATAGCCATTATTCAATGGCATTCTCTTTATTCTTCATCGAAGTCTTTAAAGTAGTTTATAGTCTCTGCTTATGTCCATGGGAAACGTGCATGATACGTTGTATATATGTCATTGTATGTAGCTATGTATGAATGTTTATTAAAAATACTCACGTTATCTCTCCCACATATGCGTTTATAGGTGCTTCCATAACTCCAGTTCCCAAACCCAACAACGCTGAAGCAACAAAAAGTATTGGTATGTTTGTGGCGTTGTATAGCAATGTCCATGCTATGAGATGGGGTATATTGGCGAGGAAGTTGGCCTTCTTCCTTCCGAAGTAATCCACTAGTGGACCTGAGAAGACCGCCCCGAATGGCTGGGATAGGAATGATATGCTGCCTGAAAATGACAAAAAAACTATTATACTATACCAAAATTATCATATAGATTATCTTCTCTTTACTTCTGAGTTGGTCATGGAATGGGTAGGTAACAAAAATGTAATATCTCAAGCTCTCCTACGTGCTTCGGAATGACATTCTCCGACTTTGACATTAAACGTTGTAGTTGGGCTCAAGGCCCATCCTATCAAGTATGTCCCTAAGGAAGACCACTGCCCCAGCCGTGGGAAAATTACAATTGCTGATGATGATGAGATTATCTCCAAGAAATAAGATGACTTTCCAAACTTTTTCTTTTCTCCTGTACTGCCCGTCCCCTGGGCGAAGGTTGTTGCAACCCACCATCAACCCCAAATACGTCTTACCAAACCACGTAGTCATCATTTAGCAAACAGTCTATCTTATCTCCTAGAAATAAGATTGAAACTTCAACACCTACTTACCAAACCACGAAGCCTGTTCATCATTGAGTGCCAGTCCCTCTGGTGCGTTGAGGAGGTCCGGCATAGCTATAATGGCGAAAGTGATCGCCATGCCCAGATCCAGCAGCAGAAGGTTCGGAGACATACATGCTATTATCTGAAAAAAAAATCATCTTTAATTGCATTTAATAACGTTTGATTTTTCTGCAGTCCGTACCTTAATATTTTAGATAGTAAATTTACAGTAAACAAAATATTTAATTTTTAAATGGCCTCTGATGACAAATGTATATATACTTTTCACACGCGTTCGTCTCGTTTCGTCACAATAACGCACGTTTCGGTACATAAATTGTCTCTATTTTAAAGTATTACATACATAGAATCACGTCTTTATCCCTTACGGGGTAGACAGAGCAGAGTCGTGAGACTCGAAAGCTACTGAATAGTGAGCTTATTGATGATTTAAAGTATTACTATGTCCATTTTGGTTATCTATTTCTTACGTTCCATGTACATAAGTATACTATACATATAAGGTAGTAATAAAAGCCTTTTGCTACTGGTGGTTATAATGCGGTTCACCATAAACCATGAAGTTAATTATGTACCTATACAACTCTATGGTTCTAACACATTTTAGATCAACAAAGTGGGGGGCACAATGCCCAATGGCCCATAATTGATTTTCTTGGAGTGGACTGTGGAACCCTGTTGAGGTCGACTTTCGGATGGCAGTGGTGTTTGCACACAGTGAAAGATGGTGAATAGCAGCAACACTGGTTTATTAGCACTATATCACATTCGGTACACGACTTTATGAATATATAATAAATAAATTAGAATATTAACGAATACACGTGTATATCGCACGGAGACAAGCGGAAGAAGAGGACATTGGATTGTACGAGCGAGACAGCAACACGTCAAAGACAACAAGTTTATATTTTTAATTTTAAAGGTCCTGGTAGGACGATGTTTTTATGTTGTTCTCAACATAAGTTGCGGGCTCGACCACAAAATATTTTACAGAGTTACATAGCCTAATCACAGTTACATATGTTTTGTGTAATAAGAGTTTATATGAAATATTATATAATGCAAGAAACTATTGCTTACAGACTTATTAATTTACTCGAATGAAATTAAGAAATGTTTTCTAAAGAAAGTTCCTACGTTAAGTTTTATATAGAGTATATAAAACAAACATATAGAACAAAAAAGGAGAGTATATAAAGCTAACGTTAAATTAACTTAAATACAGTTACAGTGTTCCATTTCAATAAATTCTAATTAATGTAGAGAATATGGAATAGGCAAAAAAATGTAGATATATAAAGTAACACAGTTATACATCTTACTCAAGTGCTAAGTTGACGTTGTGTTTCATTAAATAAGTAAGTATATAAATTACAAAAGGACAGGTAACTTAAACTATAGGTAACAAACATATCTTTGTAATAGATCTATTGTGCTTATAGCCATTAGCAGTTTTAACCTCTATGACACGAACTTTCCCGTCCTTCCCAGGGAACAGGTTTGTAACACGAGCCATTGGCCAGTACAAGGGTTGCAAATTATCATATCGCAATATAACTAAACTACCTATGGTGACATTGGGCATGTCAACACGCCACTTAGGTCTACTTTGCAACATAGTAAGGTAATGTTTGCTCCAAAATTTCCAAAAATGAAGCAAAGACTTAGGACTAGTCAGATCAAGTTCTGAGTAGGTATTAAGAGGGGCACCTGTCAGAAAGTGACCCGGCGATAAGTAAGAAAAATCATTAGGGTCAAAAGTTACAGATGTTAAAGGGCGAGAGTTTAAGACTCCCTCTATTTCAACTAATACAGTGTTGAGTTGTTCGTATGTTAACAATGCCTTTCCTACAACTCTTTTTAAATGATGCTTTACACTTTTCACTCCCACTTCCCAGAGTCCGCCATGTATCGAGCTGTATTTAGGAATAAAGTGAAAATCTATTTTTCTTTCAAGAGCATAAGCTTGTACTTCAGCCTGGTGACTCTGAGAGGCGAGTAAGCGATACAATTCATCTAATCGGTTCCTTGCCCCCACAAACGTAGAGCCGTTATCGCAATAGACATCGCTGGGCAAATTGCGCCTAGCGATAAAGCGCTTGAAACAAGCCAGGAAGGTCGCTGTTGTTAAATCAGAGGCAAGTTCTAAGTGTATCGCTTTAGTGGTGAAGCAAACAAACAAAACTATGTAACCTTTCCCTATAATCGGCTTCCTTATTCTGCTATTTTTGACAGATATTGGCCCAGCGAAGTCCATCCCGATTTTCTGAAACGCTCTGCATGCAGCGGTGACTCTAGCGGCAGGCAGCGAACCCATCAGCTGAGTTGTCGCAGCAGCTTTCAATCTGAAACATATTACACACTTATGCAATATCTTTTTGACTGTGCGTAGACCATCTATGATCCAAAAGCGCTGTCTGAGGGAGGTTAGGACTAGTCTTTGGCCCGCATGTAGCAGTTTTAAATGCTCATCTCTCACAATCAGGGCAGTGATGTCAGAGTCTTTAGGCAGGATTATAGGATGTTGCTTTGCATAGGCAACAGGGGCATTTTGCAAACGTCCTCCAACTCTTATGAGACCGCTACTATCTATAAATGGTGTTAGGGGCCTTAGACTGCCACTGACTGGAGTGGAAGCTGTTAAACATAGGGAACTATATTTTCTATCACCAAAATTTATATTTGTCATCAAGTTGTATCACCTAATAAATAGATCTATCGCCACGAAATATTTTCGTTCTCAGATAAACAAAATTTGTTCCCAGGTATGAATTATCAAATTAATGTTAATATATGTGTAAAACTAGTGGTTCTGTGAGAACAGTAGACCTCGCGAGCCCTTCCACGAAATAACCGATATTTTACCGTGTCCCTGGCTTAGAAGAGTTTTGAAACCAACCTACCAATGCTGTAAAGAAAGTAAAAAGTTCTTGTGGTTAGTCTATACGACTAAAAAATTGACTGAGACCTGCCTTTTCCGCCTCGAAATAATATAAATAATAGTAATAAATATTTACGGACAAATCACACTGATTGAGTAAGTTCAAGACTTTACGGGATGCTAATTTAACAATACTATATTTTATTACATATATGTATGTATAGATAAATATCCAAAACCCACGTCAATCTGAAAAATATTATTTTCCATCTTGACCCGACCGGGGATCGAACCCGGGACCTCTGGTGTGGCCGTCTGGCGTGATGACCGTTAGGCCACGGAGGTCGTCAGTCGTCAGAAATGCATGGTTTGACCTATTGGTTATAGGTATGTATATTTATGTAATTTGCGCAACAAAATTAAAGTTCAAAAAAGAAAGTTCAATTTGAAATCGGATCTATTATATACATATACGTATATATTACTTTTTTTTAATAGGATTCTAATCATACAATTAAGTTTTTTGATATCAGATTTATTTCAAGTGTTCAAGATAATTCCACCAAGCAAAGCAATCCACAATACAATACCATTAACCAAATAAATAGGTACTTGAGTTTTTTTTTCAGTTTGCGTGTCAGGCAAGATAGAGGTCAAACGCACTCAGTTAAAAAAAAATACACGCAATTCAAACAATCTCATTTTAATCAATAAATCAAGTCACTCTTAAATTAATTTGCGAGTATTAAAAGCTTTGCTGCGCCATCTATTGATTTTTTTGTGAACTATCGTATAAGAATTTAATATATGGATTTATAGCGGTTTTATTGAATTTCGCTATGTTGTTCATACAAAAAAGTCGCGTCTTAATAAGGATAACAAAAATGTCTAATGACATTTTTGAACTTTTTAAATAGCTGAGATATAAGGTTTTTTTATATATTATCGCCATTTTATAAAATTTCGAAAAACTGGCTCGACTAAAAAATTCTATAAAATTACCGAACCTGCTCACAAAATTTCATAAGAATCGGTTCAGAAATGCGACCTGTAGGCGATAACATCCGGACAGACAAAAGAATTTTCGGCTAGTGGAAACTGAGACGCTTCGCTCGCTGCGCTCGCTCGGTCGATAAGAGATCGGTAACCAATAAAATTATATTGCATTACATGAATATAAACTTCGTTCTTATAATAACAGTTTTGTTACTTAAATAATAGCTCTGTGCTCAGAATGGTAGATCTGTCACCAAATAAATCGATTATCGATCCCTGACTGCGACTCCTTTTTATTTGATATTTTGTCACCAATACAGTAGTAACATTTTATTTCGTTCAAATATTAAATTAATAGTATTCGTTACCAATTTAATACATCAATTTATAATTTTAATGAAAAAATGATCAAAGGGGAGGAGACAAATTGGCGCGCTTTAAAAATTTACCAATCCGGCCTCAACGATGGGTAGTAGGTAACTAGGTTCGATCACACGATGCGCGACGCGGGCGGCGTGCGAGAGAGATGCAAGTTTACTTCATTCGCGATTTCACGTTCATTGTTGTAGGTGCATTTTATTATCGTTGTGGATAATTTGTTTTGTTGTTTTAGTTAATTTCTTAAATGTTTATTTTTGATTATGGCTTCAAGTAGTGGTGAAGGTAATGCAAGTCATTCAAAAAGTTTATCGTCGTTTGTCGAGCAATCATTCGTGGAGAAAGTGCCGATATTGGAGTCTGATGAGGAAAATGAGGAAGGTACTGACACTGATGAAGGCACCATACCAAAGAAGAAACGGTCGCAAAGCAAGGATTGGATTTTCGTTAAAAAATTTGAAGACAAACACAGTGCTGAGGAGTATATAAAGGCTGAAAAAATTTGGTCTTTTCTACGAACGCATGATGTAGAGGAAGGGAGAAAAAAGTACTTTAGATGTAATAAAGTGGTGCGGAAGGGACCACAGTGTTCAGCTCAGTTGTATTTACTCATGTACTCATTCTCGGATGAAGTATTGTTGTTTCGGACAAATTCTGATCATGACCACGATTCAAAAACGCTCGCTTGTTATGGGCTTAGTGACAGAGTAAAGGAAGAAATAAACAAATTATACGACTTACATCTCAAACCAAAAGCCATACTTGCAAATTTGACTAAAATTGATGGTATTAAAGTGCCAAAAATGTCCCAAGTAAGGACGTATTTAATTGACAGACGCCGTTGTTAATACGGACAGCCCACGATCAGCCTAGGCGAATTGGAAGCTTGGCTAAGGTCTCATTCACCAATTCCTGACAACGAACATGAAGTTTATGTTATTGGGTATGAAGTGATTGAAGTTGAAGAAACTAGTTCACCACGCTTTAGATTTGTACTATCAACAAAATATTTGCTGCAAAAAGCACGTGACGTAAAAGTTATTCATGCTGATGCTACATACAAGTTGGTGTGGCAAGGATTCCCCGTTCTTGTCGTTGGAAGTACAGATAAAAATACACGATTTCATCCATTCGGGCTTGGGGTTGCCACTAATGAGGGAAAAGAAGACTTTAAGTTGTTGTTCGATGCCATCAAGACTAATATCTTTAACTTGTACTCACAAACCTTCAAACCAGAAGTTCTAGTATGTGACGCAGCGAAAGCAATACAAAATGCATTTATAGAGGTATTTGGTGAAGATGTCACAATTCGAATGTGTTGGGCACATGCTAAAAAAAAAATTCAAGCTCATGTAGAGAAAAGATA
This sequence comes from Ephestia elutella, assembly GCA_018467065.1. Lineage (NCBI taxonomy): Eukaryota > Metazoa > Arthropoda > Insecta > Lepidoptera > Pyralidae > Ephestia > Ephestia elutella. The sequence continues at coordinate 12,546,718 of CM031570.1, read as the reverse complement.
CGCGAAAAAATGTTCACAAAGATTTGTTGACAGATGTGGATTCTCTCCAAGCAGTGACTGATTCAGAAACGTTCGAGTTAGCTTCACAAGCATTCTTGAAGAAATGGGAGGATGAGACAACTTTCATCCAGTATTTTAAGGAGCAATGGCTCATACAAAACCGTAACTGGTATTTGGGGGCTCACATGGGTTCACCAGCGACTAATAATGCACTAGAATCACATAACCGAGTAATCAAAGATGAATACACGCTCCGTGAACGTTTGCCACTGTCTCGTTTTTTGACAGTTGCTTCAGAGTTTGTAAATGGATGGTCGTTAGCTGTCGATGAAGTATTTGCGACATTACCAACTATGACTCTGAAAGACTGGACAGAAGCCTACCAATGGGCTAAGTTGCCTAAAGAAGTAATACTGACGTATAGTGACGATGCTTTTAAACACTACGAAGTACCGGCTGGTAAGGCAAACAAAATACAAAACTTTGAAAATACATGGACTGATTTTGATGAATACAAAGTCCAATGGTTCAGCAAATGGAGAGTGGATCTACCGCACAATATTGATTGGATGCATGGGAAATGCAACTGCCCTGCGTTTTACAAGAAATATATGTGCAAACATATTATCGGATTAGCCATACGCTTAAAGCTGGCCAACCCCCAACTGCTGGCCAACCAGACGCAAAAAATGTGCTTATCGGCCAGAAAAGAAAAAGGGGGCGCCCTTCGAAATCCAAACCAGCGCTGATTATTCAGTGATTATTGTTTTTTAACAATAAATATTGATTATTTTAACTTTAATTAAGTGTTAGTGTTTTATCTACAATTATGCTAGCCATAAGCCAGCTATTAAACCAGAGCTGATTATTCAGTGGTTATTATTTTTAAGAATAAATATTGATTATTTTAACTTTAATTAAGTGTTTTATCTACTATTCTGCTAGCCATAAGCCAGCTATTTTAAACCAGCGCTGATTGTTCAGTGGTAATTATTTTAAACAATAAATATTGATTATTTTGACTTTAATTGTTTTATTTACTACTCTGCTAAAAATTTTATTTAAATATAATTTATACTACCAGTGGAAATTTAGAACCTTGGGAGTCTAGTTAAGTAGCAGAATCTTTTGGTTGAAACGATGATGACAACCTAATTTTTTATTTGAACTTAATGCAATTTTCTAGTAACATAATATGATTTATTGGTGATCTCTTTAAATTAGTTTGCTTAAATACTTATTAGGACACACCTATTATAATACATACAAAAACATTTATTTGGTACTAGACCTTATATCTCAGGATTTTAGGTGATTTATTGTGGAACTGATTTTGCATTGTTTGGTGACTACATTTTGGTGAAAGATCTACTATTTTGAGGACAAACCCTATTATTTAAGAAACACAAAACTAATTAAATTGGTGATAGCTTAAATAATACCCTTAAACATTTAATTTCATTAGCATAAAAGAGTTTTTGCTCGTTCTTCACAATCAATTGTAAAGCTCTATCAGTCTCAAGTGAAGATAAAAAACTATTTAATTTTTCTGAATCCTTTTTTACATTGTTACAAAATCTGAGTACATATGCTAATACCCTAGACATTTTATTTATGTTTGAAAATTTCTTAATTCTATCATAAACATCAGAAATCTGTGTGGCCACAGTAGCACCTACAAAATTATTATCGCTACATTTTAACTCTGGTAGTTCTGCAGGTATGCCACACTCTGACTGGAAAGAATAAGCACTATTAAATAAAAAAGACGGACCGTTCCACCATAAATCAAAATCTTTAAGTTCACTCGGTCTGAGACCCCTGCTGAGGCAGTCGGCAGGGTTGTCAGCAGTATTAATATAGTGCCAGTGACAGTTATGCACACACTTTAAAATTGTTCTGACTCTATTTCCTACATATGCCTGTAACTTTGTAGGGTCAGTTTTTAACCATGCTAAGACTATTTGAGAGTCAGAAAAGAGGTGAGTATCACTGACATGAATTTTGTTTTCTAATGTATGCAATACCTTGTCAGTCAAGCGTGAAAGAAGCAGTGCAGCATTTAATTCTAATCTAGGTGTCGTGAGTTGCTTATTAAGAGGATTAATTCGTGATTTTGAGCATAATAACGCATTGTGTACTTTACCTTGCGAGTTGATGGTGCGCAAATAAAGCACACAGCCATAGGCTACTGAGGATGCATCAGCAAAGCCTACTAACTGAATTGAGACTGCATCGTGAGGTTGAATACAGCGGGGCACAGATATATGTTTCATCTGATCTAAATCCTTGACAAAGTTTACCCACATACATCGTATATCCTCAGGAGGAGCAGCGTCCCAGTCTGAGTTAGCAGCCCAAAGCCGCTGCATGATGACCTTAGCTTGTACAAATATAGGACCCACTAAACCCATAGGATCGTAAAATTTTGAAATGTAACTCAAGATATCTCGTTTTGAGTCTTTACGGCTAGTATAGGGTTCTGGGGTGCTGGTTTTGAACACATCATTTTCTACACAAAAATGTACACCTAATGTTTTGACTGATAAGTCACGATTTTCTATATCTGATTCACAAAACTGATGAGTATCTCTAGGCACTTTTGAAAGTACTGTACTACAGTTAGATGCCCATTTGTGCAATTGAAACCCTCCAAGAGCAAGCAATTTAATCAACTCCGACTGCATATTAAGTAGCTGTTCTTCAGACTGACTGGTTGACTGAACATCATCAACATAAGTGTTGTTTCTCAAAATTGATGATGCCAAAGGAAATTGATCTTGATACCTCTCTGCAAGCTCAATGAGACATCGAGTGGCAAGATATGAAGAAGGCTTAAGGCCATATGTGACCGTATTGAGCTGTATGCACTTCACATCCTGATCAGGAGAGTCGCGCCACAAGATGTTCTGTAGAGACCTCTGTGAGGCATCTAAGTCAATACATCTAAACATCATTCTTATATCGCAGATAAAAAAGAATTTTTCTAATCTGAATGCAAGTAAAACTTCAAAAAGGTCCTTTTGAACCACCGGACCGTTCATTAAAATATCATTTAAAGAAACTTTCTTAGACGTAAGCATAGATCCATCAAATACGGTCCTCAATTTTGTGGTTTTAGACTCCTTAAGTACGGCATGGTGAGGGAGAAAAAAGACTGGATCCCTAGATAAATCATAACTGCTTATGTCACGATATTCACCATGCTTTAAAGAAATATATTGATTAATAAATTTTGTATATTCTATGCGAAGCGTTGAATCTCTTTGCAACCGCTTCTCGAGATTATAAAATCTTTTGAGCGCTAATGGAAAGACTCCCCTAACTCAGAATTGATTTGCTCTAACGGAAATTTAATAGGCATAGTTACTGTGAATTTATTGTTTTCAAGCACAGTGGTGCGTTTGAAAAGATTCTCACAATACTCGTGTTCCGGTAGTTGCTCTGGGAAGGTTTCAGGCACTGATTCAGTTTTCCAAAAAAACCTAATGTCATCTATACATATAATAAAACAGTAAAAATATTTTGTCTGTACATTTAATATTTTTGACCGAAATGGATAGAGGGAGACCTAAAAAGAACAATAGAAAGCAAAAAAATTTTTTTGGAATTTCTTGTCTGTCTGTCTGTCTGTCTGTCTGTCTGTCTGTATGTATGTACGCGTTTCACGCAAAAACTACTGGACGGATTTGAATGAAACTTTTTTTGTTGTATAGCTATTAAGCCTGGGCAACATATAGGCTATAATTCATTTTGAAAACTGGAACACCTGATGAAGAACCATAACGGAACAGCTAAACTATAAGTAATATGGAAATGGTGCCTTAACAAAAATCGTTCAACCTGATGAGCATTTTCTGCCGACGTATAAAAATTGAAGATCTGGAACATCTGATGAAAAGCTCCAAGAGACCAACTACACTATAACATATATGGAAATGGCGCCTTAGCAAAAATCGTTCAACCTGATGAGCATTTTCTGCTGACGTATAAAAATTGAAGATCTGGAACATCTGATGAAAAACTCCAAGAGAGGTTTTCATCTAAGCGAAACTCACGCGGGCGAAGCCGCGGGCGACAGCTAGTCACTAATATTAGAATTACATTCATTGCAAAATAGTTCAACCTGATTGTTTGCTTTGATGTTGCTGCGACCAGCGACGATGGCCCCTAATGCAGTGTGCACGATGTATGGTTGCTCGATGGTAGCTGTAGTTGCTGCAGGTTGCTGCTGTTGGTTGCTCGCAGTAGGTGACACCACCACATCAGGCTGCGGCAACAGCACCTGGAAAAAAATATCGGCTCCTAGCAAAACATGCACATCACCAGGCACATTGAATGTTGCGTCGGCTAGTTTACAATTGGCAGGGAATTTTATTGATGACACATCTAGAAGTGTTTGAGGCAGTTGTGTTGTGATATTATCAATGACATGACAATTAACCTCAATTTTAAATGGGTACACTGTTGAGTGTACTGTGAGTGTTACACACTTGTTGATGGCTTGCTCAGCATTTGTTATGCCCACAATACTAGTGTTGGTGCGCATAGGAGTCAGGCCAAGCATTTCCACGACCCTGCTTGTCACAAAAGAAGCTTGGGATGCACTGTCAAGTAAGCTTCTAAAATAAATTGCAGTTCCATTGTTGGCGATGAGTTTAACCTGGGCAGTAGGTAATAAAACTTGTGCATGAGGACCACTGAAGTTAGAAAACAAGGTGACTGACGGGCTTTGTTCCAATTCGATCCCATGCAGCAGGGTATTGTGCTCCTTTTTACACTCGGCACACTTAAAATGATATTTGCACTTGCGTTTGTGTTGAGCCAAGCATATTTGGCATAATTTATTAGTGCGTGCAAACTCTAGGTGCTTTTGTTGTGTTGAAAGTTTAAAAGTAGGGCATTGAAATAATTTATGTTCAAAGGACTTACAGAAGATGCATGATGCCGAAGTATTGGCAGTTACCGAGTGGCTAGCAAGGCGCTGGGACTGCCACTGCGATCGTTGATTATTGGTGTCCATCGACTCCAATGCTAAGGAACGTTTTTCCAGGTATTCCAGTACTTCCTTGATGGTTGGAAGTTCCTTGGAGTCACGGTCAAGCTGAAATGCGCGATTTGTTACCATGTCCAGCTTTCGCATAATAATACAAACGATAATGCTGTCCCAGTTGTCCACCGGCACTTTTAAATTCTTTAAGGCGGCCAAATGTTGCTTTACTTCTGAAATCAAATTGCGTATATTAATCGAGGTAGAACGGGTGATATTTGGTAAATCTAAAATAGTGTATATATGCTCCTGAACTATTTTTATTTTAGTGTCATACCGTTCCTTTAACAATTTTAGAGCATGTGCATAACTGTCGTCAATAAGAGGAAGGTTGCTGACGAGACTGAGGCTCGTCAGTTAAAAACCTTTCAGGTAATATAGTTTTTGGACTGGGGTCAATGTACTGTCATTATGAATCATGGCTGTGAAAATATTGATGAACTCATAGTATTGTGTATATTTTCCTGAAAAAGTCGGAACAGAGACATGTGGAAGCTTAATCCTAGAGACTGTCCCTTGCTGAGGCTGTGCTTGAGCAACTGTTGGGTTTAATTTATTAAGAGCCTCGTTAATTTTAGCAGTGAGCTCGATGTATTGCTCTTCTAAGTCACTTGGGTCCTCGGCGTCTTTTTCACTAATAACCTTTATAGCTACACACAACCTGGTATATTCCGAGAAAACCTCTTTTAACCTGTCAGCCATACCCTTCAGTCTAAATACAGAGAGAGACGTACCTGCAACATCCTCAGATACCATAGCCTTTGCTATTTTGGTAAAACTAGCCTTCGCGTAACCACGCGAGGCAATGAGGGATTTTATGTTTTCGGCCATACTTGGATTTGTAAACACAACGCAATAGAACAATTTCTAAACACGCAATTATACAAAGCACCTTATTACTGATACTGTCCCTAGAAGAATAAAATATATTTTTTCTCGCACACTGTTGATGACGCTGACCGCGGTGAGTGGAACAAGATAGAGGTGTTATGAATATATCGTAACCGTTATCGAGAACATGATATTAGAGATAATATCATAATACGAATATATTAGGTTCTTAGCTATCTGAGTAACCGGTTATCCGGTAACAGTTATATATCAGGCACCTCAAACGGTTACCTCTAGCCGTTCCTAGTTATAAGAGTTACTATGATACAGAACGATATCGATATCACTGAATATTTGATATTGGAAACGCACGTCGTCTCCGAAATATGAAGTGAAATCTGTTCCTATTTTTATGGATTGTGATCTGTTACTCTTTTTTTGGAATTGAAATATAGGTACTACTTTCGTGAATTGCGATCTTCTTTTGTAGCCCACGATTCAGTCCAGTCCATTTGGCCCATTCAGTCCAGCCCAATCAGTCCATTCGGTTGCGATCTATAAACTTAGGTAGGTACCTACCTACCTACCTAATCATCTTTTTGTGGCTCACGACTCACGATTCAGTCCAGCCCATTCAGTCCAGCCTAATCAGTCCATTCGGTCCAGTCTATTCGGTTGGCTGGGTGATACACTACCTACGTACATATCACTCGCGCATAAAATATATTAGTCGGTTGTCCGGCCTAACAAGAACGCGGCGAACTCGTATCGTATTCGGAAGTTCTCAACCAAGCCTCTTAAAGCGATCCGTGCCAGCAATGCGCTACATATACGCTGACGGTTCTTGACGGTTCCTGGGTAACCGTTAACGGAACGTAATACCGACTAAACGTTATATTCGATAACATGAATACTGATATTAGACACTGATATAACACCTCTAGAACAAGATGGCGGGCGGCGCCAGTGGCTCGACACTGCAAAGGAATTTTTTGATACGCGTGGCTTATGTGATAATTTAAATCTTGAGACATGCACATAAGGTTTATTTTCATTTAAAGCACAAATAAAGTTTCTTATGCAACTCGATACCAACCAAATAAATAATATGGACTTTTATATTTTATTGTTGGCAGTTATGCGGGATTTGACAAAGATGGCCGGTTTTCTTCAGTTCAGTTTTGTTGTTTGGTTATCTTTTTTTTGGCTATCTGATCTGAGCTGATCGCATTTAGCGTTTGAAGTGAATTCCTTTTCCTGTATCTTCTGCCTCTTCGTTTTCTTGTTTGAGTCTGATCGCTTGATCCTCCTTCCAACCAAGAACCAACGGAAAGTGTTGTTGCAATTTGGAAAACTTGATATTTTAGTGAATAAAGAGAAATAGACTCATTTGTTATCAATATGCATGACCAGATTACCCGACGTTATATAAATAAAGTGTGAAGTTTGTGGTGTACGAAGACTTTCAAAGTCCAACGTGATTTTAAGTAACTTTTCCACTAGATCCTACTCGGTAAGTTAACATGAATGGCCTCTTAATCACTTTTATCTTATTAGCACTCATGTATGTTTAAAGAAATCAATTTTTAGGTATATGTCACTTCAGTTCTGCGATTGTTCACTTCAGTAACTTAAAATCAGCGAACTTTCTTTGGTACCTTGCCTACTCCAATAGAAAATATAATAAATCACCACAGATTAAGTCAGTTAGACTGCATAGTCTAGGCATGACTATGGCTATTCATACCATTCTACAGTTTATAATACACCCCTTGTAGCTCTGGCCCTGTGGATAGGATAAAGAGTATTAGCTATTCCCAGTATTTTTCTGCCTGTGTATCCTTTATATACCAAGTGGAGGATTGAATGATAATAGCATGTAATTACGAATATTAGTGGTATTTAAAATATTCTGTCAAGTCGCAGACACCATCGGAAGTTCATTATTTGCACACTGAAATATTATAAAGCTTTTGTCTTTATTAATTACAGATGCCGACATTGGGTGAAAGCTGTGGGAAATCCAGATTTGCATTAACTCAAGTCCATTTGCAACTCACATTTCACGAGAGACTCCTTCAATGAAAAAGGAAATTGTTTGCTCAAGACTGATGTGCCTACATTAAATCTACATTAACAGCTGCTGGCTGATGAGCTGTTTGAAGATTTCCCATTACATGTAAGGTCATACTATGAAAAAAAGAAAACATCAGTGAAAGTAAGTGAAGATTACCGATTTATGGATAAACTTTTTTTAGAATATGATTTCGATGACAATCTTTTCAGAGAATTGAATTCAGATTTTTATTTAACATTGAATGTTCGTATGTAAACCATTTTTATCCACTTGCTGTTATTTGATTGAGCTGAAACGTGTCCAATGACAATGCTTTATTAGGCTATAGTAGGAACTGAACTCTGATGGAAAATAATAGGACAGCGGAGTTTGGGCTTGTTGGTTTTGTCATCATGAACACTTTTTATTTCTCTTGGTCATTGAAAATTTGGTCTGAAGATAAAGTCAGTGCCATTGGAACTCCTAGTTATTTATTATATACTATTTAAAATTTTTGTCAACGCATTTAATGCCCCAAGACCTCACTGGTGACAATAAAAGCTAATATTAAAAATGAAATTTTTGTTAAAAAACTTTAATAATTTATACTACATAAGATGGAAACAAAACCACCCTATAATGTTAATGATTTAAAAACAACAAAAAATTTATTCCATGTCTAAAATATTATATTTATTTTTTCAGTTGTACCTCCGTCTAATGTGAGTTCAGAAATAATGCTGGTAGCGTCTACATCTAGAACTCCAATGCATATGACATGTAAAAGAAAAGTTGGTAAGTATTCTTGTAGTTTTATTTTACCCAATTATCATAAGAATATACAAAAACCAGTATTTTTGTATGAAATATTTCTTTTTTGACAAAAAGTTTTATATAACTTGCTATATTTCTTAGTACATTTGTTTGTGGGATTTAATCATGTAAGCTGAATTAGGATCATTTTCTTATACTTAGCCAATGGTGATATCAAAGTTGGCCTGATTCATACACTATGAAATGAAATCTTATGTTGATTTGGTATTTGTGTGAACATAATGAATAAAGCATTTTTTTGGTAAAAATTGTTTTTATTTATTGTTACAGATTCAACTAATATCATCATGGGACCAGTTGAATCACCAACAAGGTTACTTCAAGAACATGACATGGTTACTTTCTTATGGTGGCCTGTACAAACTTCAATATCCTAAAAAAGAATTTGTTGTAATGTTAAGTGAAGCGAAAATGTATTTCACTTTGTTTTAAATCTTGTGTTAACAGTGTGAAGTTTGTGGTGTACGAAGACTTTCGAAATCCAACATGATTTTAAGTTACTTTCCACTAGATCCTACTCGGTAAGTTAACATGAATGGTCTCTAAATCACTTTTATCTTATTAGCACTTATGACTTCCTTCTCTTCTTCTTCCTCAGCGTATAACTGCCCACCGTTGAGCATACACCTCTCCAATATTTCTCCATTCTCTCAGCACTTATGTATGTATGTATAAAGAAATCAATTTTTAGGTATATCTGTCACTTCAGTTCGCCGATTGTTCATTTCAGTAACTTAAAATCAGCGAACTTTCTATTGGTACCTAGCCTACTCCTATGGAAAATATAATAAATCACCACGGATTAAGTATGCAGTCTAGGCATAACTATGGCTAATCATACTTTACTACAGTTTATAATACACCCCTTGTAGCTCTGGCCCTGTGGATAGGATAAAGAGTATTAGCTATTCCCAGTATTTTTCTGCCTGTGTACCCTTTATATAACAAGTGGCGGATTTAATGATAAAAGCAAGTAATTAAGAGTATTAGTGGTATTTAAAATATTCTGTCAAGTCACAGACACTATCGGAAGTTCATTATTTGCACACTGAAATATTATAAAGCTTTTGTCTTTATTAATTACAGATGCCGACATTGGGTGTAAGCTGTGGGAAATCCAGATTTGCATTAACTCAAGTCCATTTGCAACTCACATTTCACGAGAGACTCCTTCAATGAAAAAGGAAATTGTTTGCTCAAGACTGATGTGCCTACATTAAATCTACATTTACAGCCGCTGGCAGATGAGCTGTTTGAAGATTTCCTATTACATGTAAAGCCATACTATGAAAAAAAAAGAAAACATCAGTTATAGTAAGTGAAGATTACCGATTTATGGATAAACTTTTTTTAGAATATGATTTCAATGACAATCTTTTCAGAGAATTGAATTCAGATTTTTATTTAACTTTAAATGTTCGTATGTAAACCATTTTTACCCACTTGCTGTTATTTGATTAAGCTGAAACAAGTCCAATGACAATGCTTTATTAGGCTATGGTAGGAACTGAACTCTTATGGAAAATAATAGGACAGCGGAGTTTGGGCTTGTTGGTTTTGTCATCATGAACACTTTTTATTTCTCTTGGTCATTGAAAATTTGGACTGAGTCAGTGCCATTGGAACTCCTAGTTATTATATACTATATTAAATGTGTGTCAACGCGTTTAATGCCCCAAGACCTCCTGGTGACAATAAGAGCTTATATTCAAAATGAAATTTTTGTGAAAAAACTTTAATAATTTATACTAAATGAGATTGAAAACAAAACCACCCTATAATGTCAATGTTTTGAAAACAACAAAAAAATTATTCCATGTCTAAAATATTATATTTAATTTTTTCAGTTGAACCGCTGTCTACTGTGAGTTCGGAAATAATTCTGGTAGCGTCTACATCTAGAACTCTAATGCATATGACATATAAAATAAAAGTTGGTAAGTATAATTTTAGTTTTATTTTACCCAATTATCATAAGAAGATACAAAAACCAGTATTTTTGTATGAAATATTTCTTTTTGACAAAAAGTTTTTTTTAACTTGCTATATTTCTTAGTACATTTGTTTGTTGGATTTAATCATGTAAGCTGAATTAGGATCATTTTCTTATACTTATCCAATGGTGATATCAAAGTTGGCCTGATTAATACACTATGAAATGAAATCTTATGTTGATTTGGTATTTGTGTGAGCATCCTAACTAATATTATAAATGCGAAAGTGAGTTTGTTTGTTTATTTGCTTGTTACCTCTTCACGCTTTATCTACTGAACAAATCTTCCTAAAATTTCGTATACATATAGTTAGAAGTACGGAGAAGGACATAGGGTACCTTTCATCCTGGGAAAAAGCCGCAAGCGAAAGCTAGTAATGAATAAATCCTTTTTTGGTAAAAAATTTTTTATTTACTGTTACAGATTCTACTAATATCATCATGAGACCAGTTCTATCACCAACAAGGTTTCTTCAAGAACATGACATGGTTACTTTCTTATGGTGGCCTGAACAAACTTCACTTCAATATCCTATCATAACCCTGAGCCCAGGCCCTGCTCTAACCGGGATGACCCTCCAGAAGTGATCTCTACTGCCGAAATTCAACACTGGAGATGATATCTATTGAACAGTGCCTTAATGATGTATGTGCCATTTCCTCAGAAGGTAAATTAAATTCGGAGCAAAAATTAAGGATTCACAATCTGTGCCGGAAAAGTGGGTCACAAAACTTCGCAAATCGCTGTGCAGTATCAATCCCTTAAACAGAAAGCTATCCAAGCCCACAATACTGTACAAATATTAATGGAAAATCAGACCATTACGGAGAAGATTGAGGATCTTATGAGCATCAAAGACACTAAATCCAACTGCGGACCTGTATCCTTTGCCGACATGGTGAAAAAGAGTGCCCATAATTTTATCCAGCCCTCAAAAATATAAAACCAGTGGCCTTTTATCCTACTGATAAAATGAAATCCAGCGAGGAGACGAAAACCTGGTTCAGAAAATAATAAGGCCAGATGAGTTGAAGCTACATGTGAGAGGAGTCAGGAAAACTAAAAATGGGGGCGTTATTGTTAGTACGGCCTCCAAGGATGACGCTGAATTACCTTAAGCAGTCTGTACAACTGTCGCTTTCTGGTCTTGTGGCGGATGATACGCTGAAGCGCAAACCCAAAATCACAGTTATTGGTGTGCCCTCAAATAAGCAGTCGCAGGATGTTTTTACGTGTATCTATGAGCAAAATTTATCCGGTAAAATACAAGATATGACACTCGAGAAATTTTTGGCCTCAATTAGATTGTCATAAATCCGGGAAAAAAGACTCGTATTCATGTAATTACGTCATTGAAGTTACAGCTCAAATACGTCTTAGGCTGAGCGTCGCGGCCAGGGTGAGCGAGGCGGAATGAGGGCGTAACGGCCGGACCCATCTTATCACTAGACAGACTGTTTGTGAATTGGTCATCATGCCCTGTAAGAGACTTCACACTGGTAACTAGATGTTTCAAGTGTCAGCAATATGGACATGCAGCAAAGTCATGCCGAGCCGAAAATAACACGTGCCCCAAGTAGCAAACAAGAATATGATTAAATCTTACATATCTTAACTTCATCTAAAATAAGAATTAGGTAATTTAAAAAAGATTTCGTCAAGTCAATTTATTCTTTAAAACTAAATAGTTTTTAGCTACCGCTACTTAAGCAAGTTAGGGATACTAAACCCTAGTTCGAACCAACCAAGCTGGAAGCGAGGCCGAAGGCCGAGCTTCCAGTGGTTCCCCTATATATATATAGCTGCATTACCACTGACTGACTCACTGACTGATTGACATAATTAGTTTGTTCTACGGAACTCACAACTGGGAAAAAGTAATGATGGGGAAGTGTGGAGGGGGGTGAGGAGGCATTGGGAAAAATACGAAAGTGGAACTTGGAGCAGTTCCGGACTGATAGGGGGTACTGCCCGCGGAAACTATAATAGATAGGTGGGGGGTGCTCGACCAAATGTCATAAAGGACCCTGGGCAACGACCACAGCCGGCGGTAGTCTATGGTTTTTTTGACTTTTTTTTTTTTCCATACTAAATTTTATTTTTCCATACAAACTTGACAGGGGTTTTTAGGGGGGAAAACGGACTCGTAGACTTTTACCGTCATAGACAATTTTTTATGTTGAGACCGTGGGACCCCCATACTGACAGGTTTTTTTTTTTTTCGAAATTTTTTTCGAAGAGTTTTGTATGGAGCCAGCCAAGTCACCAGCCGGGGAGCCGAGGCCGTAGGCCGAGGCTCCGCAACAAAGCGAGGCCGAAGGCCGAGCTGCGTGTAAATCGAGGGCTGGGGGGCGGGAGCGAGGCCGAGGGCCGAGCTCCCCCAAGCCGCGCAAGCGAGGCCGGAGGCCGAAGCTTGTGCCCGCGAGGCCGCAGGCCGAGCTGCGTCCAGGCGAGGCCGAAGGCCGAGCTCCGTCACGTGCGAAAAGAATTGGGCGAGGCCGAAGGCCGAGCCATTCATGGATGACGTGATGATGACAACTCATACCTCAAGTCACCAGCCGGGGAGCCGAGGCCGAAAGCCGAGGCTCCGCGGCAAGCGGGCCGCAGGCCGAGCTGCGTCCAGGCGAGGCCAAAGGCCGAGCTCCGTCTCGTGCGACAAGAATTGGGCGAGGCCGAAGGCCTGGTGCCATTCATGGATGACGTGATGATGACTACTTATACCTCTGGAAGTCACCAGCCGGGGAGCCGAGGCCGAAGGCCGAGGCTCCACGGCAAGCGAGGCCGGAGGCCGAAGCTTGCGCTCGCGAGGCCGCAGGCCGAGCTGCGTCCAGGCGAGGCCGAAGGCCGAGCTCCGTCTTCGTGCGAAAAGAATTGGGCGAGGCCGAAGGCCCAGGTATTCATGGATGACGTGGATGATGACAACTCATACCTCAAGTCACCAGCCGCGGCAAGCGAGGCCGCAGGCCGAGCTGCGTATATGGCAGCAGCTGCGTATGGGGCAGGAGCGAGGCCGAAGGCCGAGCTCCCCTCCCCAAGCCGCGCAAGCGAGGCTGCAGGCCGAGCTGCGTCCAGGCGAGGCCGAAGGCCGAGCTCCGTCTCGTGCGAAAAGAATTGTGCCGAGGCCGAAGGCCGGGTCATTCATGGATGACGTGATGATGACAACTCATACCTCAAGTCACCAGCCGGGGAGCCGAGGCCGGAGGCCGAGGCCCGCGGCAAGCGAGCCCGCAGGCCGAGCTGCGTATGCTATGATCCGAGAGGCGAGGCGAGGCCGGAGGTGAGCCTCCTCCAGCCGGGGCAAGCGAGGCCGAAGGCCAGGCACGCGCCGCCAGCGAGGCCGAAGGCCGAGCTGCGTTTTAACAGCAAAGAGCATAAGGCAAAGTACTATTTCGGCTCTTCACCTAATCCCAACCGACAACATTTCTTTGTAGATGACTTTTTCATAAATTCCCAAACTTTTTTTCGTGCAATCGCAACTGCACGGTTTTGATGCCCTGCACTGCACGCGAGGTGATTGCACCTCTGCGCAGCCACGCAAAACTAGTTAAGTATTTTATAAACCTGTTAGTATTAAGTATGTCTACATTTAAATCAAAAAAATGTATTTTTCACTTTACTCAGAATATTTGAAGTATCACTTAAGACTCAGAGGTATAATTAAAGTATTGGTTTAGAATTTCAAAGTAAATATTGAATCTGTAGATAAACTTAAGATGATCTTAACACTCAGTTCTAGAAACGGTTTTTCCAAAGAATTTGTTATTCATTTATCCCTAAAGTCAAGTCCCCTAAGTATTAAGTAAGAACTACACTAATTCAGTTTTTAGTATTAGTAAAGTATATTATGTATCTCTAAACAAGTACTACTCCAAATGCATATTGTCTTAACTTTTTCTAAACTAACCTTACAAATTCGGTGTCGTCTAATGTCTTACTTGTTTAAGAGAAATAAGGCATAACGCCATTTTAAACTTAGTGACAAAATTGTAATAAATTTCCGACGCCTAATCATAAAAAATAAATAGAAAATTGAAGTCAGATTTTTGTTAAAAGCAATAATAAATGCATTTCTATTTCAAGCATTTATAAAAAGTAATATTCTGTACTTTATGTAAACAAATTTTTTATTATGCTATATATTATTTTAAAATTTTATTGATCTTTTTCAGTATTTTTGAGGGCCCTCTATTTTATTGCATTTTCTATCGATTTTACACGACAAACAATCATCCGTTTTAATTTTTAATGCTGATTGAGACATAAGGAAAGAATGTATTTAAAAATTATTAAATCGCCATTTTGATAAACCTCTAATGAATTTTTGTTTTTAAGTAAAAGAGTTCACCATATTTTCTAAATATACAATTATATTAGTAAAAAAAAGTTTTAAATATTTCTTTCTAAAGTGATGATTGAATAAACGGATTCAATATTATTAGTTTTAAGTAAGAATTGTAAATATCTTTAAGTTTATTTCTTAGCCTAAAGTCAACCTTCAAGACACCTTCAAGATATCTTGAGATTCAAGTTTAGATCTCTGCAAAACCCCCACTCTTAAGTAGGGTTAAAGTTAGTCTAAACAGTAGTATTAACTCTTTCTTACAATTTTCTTAAATACTGTGCCCACTTTATCTTAACTGTGTCTTGAGGGATATCTACAAGATATCTTCAGGGACATAATTGTCTTAGCCAAGACAATGTCAAGAATTAGTCTTTTTGTCTTCAAGATATCTACAATTCTATTTTAAGACATTTGATTGCTACTTGGGGCGGACACTGCGGTCAACTGGGTCATGCGGTTAAAGAATGTCCTAAGAAAGCAGAATCGCCAAAATGTGCAACTTGCTCATATTTTATGCCAAATGATTGCCAAATGACCACAAAACGGGAGACTCTAAATGCCCCGCCAAAATAATGGCCGAAAGAAGATACATCTACTCAGTAGATTATGAAGGCGTCTAAGAGCGCCAATTTTAACTTAGTTATGTACTAAGTTCAATTTAAATTATTTATACCTATTTATTGTTCTTGTTATATACAAAAATATTCACTGACATCAATATGTTGAAATTAGTTACAATTTTATAATTCTAATTTTTTTTTGTCCTCTTGGTGAAGTTTTGTTATGTTACTTTTTATTTAGAATTAATTAAAGGATTAATTATGGCGTGTATGGCGAGTCCTGGTGACCTAGCATGGGCACCAGTTCTCCACAATCACGCACTTTTTATTTTCTGTTCATTCATGCAAAATTTTTGAATGTAAGCTGTAATAAATTGTAATTTTAGATTGTGGATGAGAAATAAATACATATTATTATCCTAAAAAGAATTTTTTGTAATGTTACATTGAAGCGAAAAATGTATTTCACTTTGTTTTAAATCTTGTGTTAACATTCTTGTTTGAATCGTTTCGATCTGAAATAAATAATTGCAATGCATTTTTAATTTAATTTTTACCTGTCTCATCCCTATAATAATTTTAAATAATATCGACAGCTGCTTTGCTATGCACTAATATCGATAAGTAATACTGGACGAGGTACATCACTATGCTGACATTTTTGTAATCATGTTGGTATTACTACCCACTAGAGAGAATGTTGGCAGTATCGATGCATCGGTTTGCTTTTATATATAACTATAAATATAATATATATATCGAGCTCAGAATTTTTCTATGAAGTGCGGTCTCTTAAAACGTAGTGATTATATACTCTCGTAGTGATTATATACTCTTTGCTAGTGATATACAACGGCATCGCCGTCAGGTCGTGATTGTGATCTGCCCTAATCAGTGCGCTTTAACCCGGCCCACACAAGTGTTAAGTCTTAATGATGACATTAGACACCCGGTAATAACAGCGTGTATTTAATTATTTATTTATAGAAAAGGCATACTAACACATTTCTATGAATTCAAATATCGTTAACAATTGAATAACAACATCGAAAACGTAATCTTGTAATATCTTTTTCGTATATTTCAAAAAATATACATTCAAAACATGAAAATGCACCTCATGTGGAAAAGATTCGGGATTCGGATAAAATGCCACAGACTAAATAGTAATAGAGTGCGTTCCCCTAGCAAAACACTACTGAATATCAAAACGTGATGTTACTAAATAATTAGAGTATGACGTCGTGTAAATGTTTATATAAGTTTCTTTGTGCATCAATTAGTTTTTGAGATTTTAATTACAAACAGATTCTGCCAGGATGACATTTAGAACATTCCCCCAGCAAAAAAGTTCTCGGATCGAAATGAAAGTAAGTACAATAATTAGAGTGTCGTGAAAGGTAAATGTTTATGAATAAATAAAATTTGTGTATCGAAAGACTTAGGAGAAATTCAAAATTCTGCTGGGGGAACGTTTGGCCGGATGCTGGATCTCCTAAATGGCTTGGGGTAGAGATATGACTTTTTTACACAAGTTGTTATTAATTTGTGTATAATGTTTGTAAAAATAGAAATTTAAAAAATATTACCGTTCAGGAGCTAAAAATACAAACGTGAATTTAGGTATTTTGGCGCTTGTACTATAAATATGGGCCCTAGAGACTAATTGGTGACGTGAGTTTGTACTTTGAAGTTGTTTTCAATGTCCATGTAAGTATCAACATAGTATCATAAGTATTTAATAAGTTATGAGAATAAATGCAATGATTCAGCCGCCATGAATTTAGGCCGGTCGACAAGTCGCAAAAAGTGGACTTTCGTAGAAAAAGGTCGGAATTTGATGAAACTTGGAGATGTTGTTCAGGGATGGTTAATTAACATTTTGTCAAGTTTTGGACCTCGAGGACCCTGTGCAAAAAGAGGAGGGGGGGAAAAACTGAAAAAATTTCGACCTTTCGTCAGTTTTTCGACAATATTTTTTTTTCCTTACATCCTACTGCCAAAGCATCCCAGTACTTTTTTGTAGAGCGTTAAATTTCCCACAATTTTCACTAAACAAACTTAGTCTATTCGTTACCGAGATATGGCGCTACGAAAGAAAAGTCAATTTTCAAAATTCGCTAAAAAATGGCGAAAATGCATTCCAATTTTTAGCAAATTTTCCACCTTTTTCTTCAGATACCTATATCAGAATAATGATTAAGTGTTGTTTCTATTATGGTCTCTTGTTACAATAACAAATATTTGAACCCCACCCCCTTCCTGCCCAACCCCAATTCTCAAAAAGCTTATACAATTTGGAGGATGTTATCTGGCCCAGCATATTTGGTTGTGGGGTTGGTAGTACCCCTCGCGTGGTTAGGCTCTAGCCCCAAACTGATGGGAGAAGTTCATTACCTAACCACGCTTGCACTTGCTGGTAAATGCAGAGGGAGTGGTAATTGGCAGCGTCCCTTGTCGGTGGTAGGCGGGCTAGACGACCTGCTGTACCGATTATTCACACGATTAGTTACGAAGGCTAAACTGCAACTGGTGCATGGTGTGGACATCTAGTACGCATGGACGATACTAGGCTGCCTAAGTCTGTTTTCTATTCACAGCTACATAAAGACAAACGCAAAGCTGGAGGACAATATCTGCGTTACAAAGATGTCCTAAAACGTCACCTAGCTGCATGTGAGATTCCAACAGAACGTTGGGAAGAGCTTGCGAGGGAGAGGCAGGCATGGCTCAGCTCTGTCAAAGAGGCAGTTAATAAATTTGAAGAGAATCGGCTATCAGATCTTGTCTCTAAACGCCTCCTACGAAAAACCCGTCCCAAGCCTTCCTACACATACACATACAACAACTTAGGCAGTTGCACTGTGCGCCATGCAACCGGATCTTGAACACCAAGTTTGGTTTTGCTAGCCATATCCGTTCCCATCTACGGAGACAAGATTCGCCGTTGACGGACACGTGAGGGAGGACATATAACATCCTCCAAATTGTTTTCTGCAAGTGCAGCAAAGGCTGTAGCACCGGAGCTGGTGGCTGCTAGAAAGCAGGTCTTCGATGCTCAGCAATGTGCAAGTACTGCACAGGCCACTCTTGTGAAAACGCCCCCACAACTGTTTGAACGAGGAGGACTCATCAGACATAATCGACGAATACGACAACGGCGAGGACGTCCTTAACAGCCTGATCGCTCAGGAGGACGACGAGCTGTTAGAAGCAGAACCAACGGCTAAGAAATCTCGACAGGAGCTGTAATGAGTACCTATGTATGAGTACCTTTCAACAATAATATCTCTGTTGCCTATAATGTATGCTTTGTGAATAAGAACCTTAATTTTGTTAATTACATTAATTTTGTTCACGAAAGGACTTTGTCTTTTTTTACCTGCTCTGGAATAATTATGTAGTGGGGGGAGGGGGAGGGGTCTAAAAAGTAAGTAATACCAGTTCCAACATTACCGACATGATATATGGTTGGAATTAAATTACAGAAGAAAATAAGCTTTTGAGAATTGGGGTTGGGTAGGGAAGGGGGTGGGGGGGGGGGTGGAGATGGGGGTTCAAATATTGGTTATTGTAATAAGGGACCATAATAGAAACAACACTTTATCGTTATTCTGATATAGATAACCAAAGAAAAAAGGTGGAATTCTGCATTTTCGCCATTTTTTAGCGAATTTTGAAAATTGACTTTTCTTTCGTAGCGCCATATCGCGGTAACGAATTGACTTACAAATAAGTTTGTTTAGTGAAAATTGAGGGAAATTTAACGCTCTACAAAAAAGTACTGGAATGCTTTTGCAGTAGGATGTAATGAAAAAAAAATATTGACGAAAAACTGAGGAAAGGTCGAAATTTTTCAGTTTTCCCCCTCCTCTTTTTGCACAGGGTCCTCGAGGTCCAAAACTTGACAAAATGTTAATTAACCATCCCTGAACAACATCTCTAAGTTTCATTAAATTCCGACCTTTTTCTATCTGAAACTACCTATCGACTGGGCTAATTTCGACAGTCCATTAGACGAGTTGGTCTATTATTTACGAAATTCACATGTTTTGCATTAATTGTTAAATATAGTTAACTATCCATTCTCCAAAAATCAGATCAATATATGCAGTAGTTCAAGAAATATAATTATAAATCCAAGCCAAGGTGAAATACCATGATAAGCCGACCAAATTCAAGAGTCTACCAAAAAGCGACCGTGCAGTATATTGAAGTGGTTTACTGAAATTGATAGTGTATTACCTCTTTTTTCAGTGTACAGATGCGTGCTCAAATGTTAGCATACCTAAAAAAATTAGAAAATTAAAAAAAATCAATTAGGTTAGTATATCATATCTATGGTACATTAAGGGGCAGATCTCCGCAGATGCAGCCATGTCGGCTTTGGCCCCATGAACGCCTCATTGGACCGGGTCCCAATGGACCCGTGTGACTCTGAAAAACGTACCAACATAATATGTATATCATTATTTCAAGTGATTACACTATATGAGTGTAATCACTTACATTATTAAATTAACTTAAATATGTTAATATCACACCCTACAAACTATTTTATTATAATATATTTCTGCACGGAGCATGTAAGCTCCGGCAGTGAGCCAAGTGCGGGCAGTCCCACCTCGTACCTATCATCTTTAGGATGCTGTTGGTACTACCGCGCACTCTCCTGAGCAAAAAGGGTGGCGCATGATCGTAGCAAAACAATCTATACCAGCCTCTTCAAACATACCGGAGGAGGCACTACAATAGCGTGGTTATATAAGTTATGTACGTATGGGGTAGAAATATAAGGTTTATAATTCTATCATAGTGAAAGTGATTGCCGCGCCGCAGCCATTCCAGTAGGAATCGGTCCTATACTAGGTACCTAAAATAGAACGAGCGCAGAGTTTTTCAATTAATATTGTATTGTAACTAAACGCAAAATATATATATAAATAAGTTAACAATAAAAAATCTTGAAATCCTGGACAAAAACTCTTCATTGAAAATTATATTAGTTCAGTTGTGTACGCGCCTGTACTAAATTACGTTTATAATACTGCAAATTTCGGATGGTTGGTAATATATACTGTACGGCCGCTTTTTGCTAGATTCTCGAATTTGGTCGGCTTTTCATGCTATTTCACCTTGGCTTGGATTTATAATTATATTTCTTGAACTACTGCATATATTGATCTGATTTTTGGAGAATGGATAGTTAACTATATTTAGCAATTAATGCAAAACATGTGAATTCCGTAAATAAAAGACCAACTCGTCTAATGGACTGTCGAAATCCATGGCGGCCGAATCATTGCATTTTTTCTCATAACTTATTAAATACTTATGATACTATGTTGATACTTACATAGACATTGAAAGCAACTTCAAAGTACAAACTCACGTCACCAATTAGTCTCTAGGGCCCATATTTATAGTACAAGCGCCAAAATACCTAAATTCACGTTTTTATTTTTAGCTCTTGAACGGTAATATTTTTTAAATTTCTGTTTTTACAAACATTATACACAAATGAATAAGAACTTGTGTAAAAAAAGTCATATCTCTACCCCATGCCATTTAGGAGATCCAGCATCCGGCCAAACGTTCCCCCAGCAGAATTTTGAATTTCTCCCAAGTCTTTCGATACACAAATTTTATTTATTCATAAACATTTACCTTTCACGACACTCTAATTATTGTACTTACTTTCATTTTCGATTCGAGAACTTTTTTTGCTGGGGGAATGTTCTAAATGTCATCCTGGCAGAATCTGTTCGTAATTAAAATCTCAAAACTAATTGATGCACAAATTTGAAACTTATATAAACATTTACACGACGTCATACTCTAATTATTTAGTAACATCACGTTTTAATATTCAGTACTTTTTTGCTAGGGGAACGCACTCATAGTAATAGACTAGCTTTTTATAAAGCTATCTTTACATGGTTGGGGCTTGGTCTGAGTGAGGGCTAGACGGACGGACGGGATGAGGATGACTCTCGCTCGGAGTTATAATATCTTTGGTTTATGGAAAATATAATGTTGCCAACATTTTTTAGTGATTTTTTCTCTATGGATGGATAATATTTGACTAAACTTCAATGTCAAAACAATAACAACAAAAAATTTGAATTTCCGATTTAGAGACTGGTTTTGTCTTTAGAATTTAATCTGAATAATAAAAATAAAGAAGCTCGATAAAAATTAAACAATGGATGAAAAGAGTTCGCTCTTGGAGCCTTCTTTAGAGAAGCAGCTAAAAGGCCATCGTAATGGTATTACGGCATTACTTTATAGCCCCAACGAACAACAAATTGCTTCCAGTTCTTTAGATAACAGTGTTTTAGTGAGTATTGATATGAATTGTGTAAACATTTTT
>CM031570.1:10923814-11116121 GCA_018467065.1 Ephestia elutella | reverse complement strand
TTGGTACGAGTACATACATAGAATTTAAAATATTCAATCCCAAAAGAGCGCAGGCTGAGAAAGGAAATATGTGTAGATCTTGTCAGTGAAATAAGACTCAAACAAACATAACTCAGTAAATATCACAGTTATTATGTAAATGTACCTTCCGTTCCACGTAAATCAGGCTTATTACGGCAAACCGTATCGTATTCTCTCACAATACCTATTTCAAACGTCGCATACGCACACCACATTAATTCTACACTTCAAGAAATATAACACAATTCATTTTGAACTATATTTAGTGCAAGATAAGGTTGTGATGTTTCGGTTTTGAGCGTAAATGATCATGTGGCCAGTAATAGCGTTTTAATAGACTACGAAAATCGTCCTTGCATTGTGCCATTGTATGCAAGATCGTTTCACAAAGAGATTGCATTTTGCCCATTCTCTTACATTTGTTTGGTTTCTTCTTACGGAATTTAAGCAGAATCTCAATTTTCAATAGAAACGCCACCTGGTGGACGTCTTAGTAGTTTTTCGAACTTTTAACCTTATCTCTTTAATAATAAGGGTTAATGGTATTTAGGACGTGTTAGTACAAAAATATTATTATACGTATAGAGTCACCGTGTGCTAATTCATATGAATAGTCATTGAATTACGTGAGAAATTGTCATAATGATAATGTTTTATTTTCATAATCACCATAACATTATGTCTACCTAAGTAGCTACAATCTAAACCAGTTTAGATTAATTATAAAAGACATATGTAATTTAAAATTACAATGTATTATCATAATTACATTGTTATATTCTGTATGTATTTCCGTACTTTATTTGCTGGTTTCTAACATGTCACTTCTATTTATAAAAAATCTTTGGCTTCGTTAACAAGAAGAATTAAGCTGTGTTTCCAACTGAATAATTTTTACCAAAAACAATATGCACCAATCTATACAATACTTTTGGTTGAACTTTTAAAGATATATAATTAAATAGGAATATAGAACGACATTATACATGTAAATATGTGATTATATTTTTGAAGTAGGACTTGCTTTCGCCCACGGAAACAGTACTTTTTCCCGGGATGAAAGGTACCCTATGTCCTTCTCCGTACTTCTTCAGCTATGTGTATGCAAAATTTCAGGAAGATTGGTTCAGTATATAAAGCGTGAAGAGGTAACAAACAAATTTACTTTCGCATTTATAATATTAGTTAGGATTGAGTACACAATTTTATTATTCTCAAAGATAGCTGCGATGCACTATTGTTTTAGTAAAAATAAAATGCATTTTTTCTTACAATAGAATCCCGGTCCAGACAATTTTCGGTATACAACCGATAGGTAATCGGAAAGTGGAGCATCGCGTGCTAATCGATACTTCTTTACACTTTATCGAAAACGCCGTGTAACCGATTATTTCTATATCGATGTAAAACACTTGAATCCATGTCATCCATTTGTGGCACGCGACATAACGCTAAAATTTTCAACATTTGATCCGCCTGTTACCTTTAATTTTAACTGTCAAAAATAACGTTGCAGTCTCGCAATATTAGGTAATATGAAATTGGAACAATATAATTTATTATGTACATTTTTTCGGAGTATGGAAAATGTAATTAAACATAAAAGTAGTTTGTTTATTTGTAAACTCTTTATTGCACATACACACAAGGAAAATACAAAACATAGTGAAACAAAAAGAGAGGCGTACAATGGCGGACTTATCCCAAAAAGGGATTTCTTCCAGTCAACCAAGTGTTTGAAAGGAATATTTGAATTAAATAAGAAGGGTAGCGTAAGGCAAAAATCAGAAAAAGAATAGAAGAACACGAAAATAAATAACATAAAAAATAAACTACATAAACAAAGTTATATCTAAAATATACCTACACCAAAGTATACATAAATATAATACACACTCAAATGTCTAAAGAATCTTTATAGAAACGTTTGAGTTGAGATTTGAAGGAGTTATGTATTTAATAGTATTTACATACGTTGTATCAACGCTACACGCTTTGTCAAATGAGTATTTACAAAATAATATATTTTCTAAATCAGTAATTTTGCGATTGAAAGCAAGGGCCTTAAAGGTTACAATGAAAAACGTCATACAAAATCAAAAGTACATTGAAAAATGTATTTTTTTTAATTTCTCTCCCTTGGATACCAATCATATCTATCCACACCCGTCAATACCTATAGTGCGGACCTTCAAAACTGAACTAACTTCAATGGTAAGACGGATGGCTTTTATTTTTTTTCTTCAGGTAAAAATCGCGATTCTTAGCACGTGTCCTTCGTTCCCACGTCCTTTGCGCAAAAGAAAAGGTTTTTTTAAAGGATAATCTTGAAAAAATTGCAAATTTGACCCGAACACGTGTGTATACAATGCATGGGAATCAGCTGATCGGAATGCTTTAGCTTGACGGAGCAAAATGAGTTCTAATGTGACTGTAGTAGTTGAAATTTAAGTGGGCTGAAAAAATCGCGGACCGAATTTTTTTAAGGTTTGGTAAATTTTAAGTATGTATGTAGAAGGTAAAATGTAAATAGACTAAATGCACGTGCATTTTAGAAAATTTTATACTGACAGAAAAATAAAAAATAAGTCTATACATTTTGGGTTTTTCCAAAGACAGACAGACATACTTGACAAAATAAGATTAAATAGTGATATATTTGATAGGCACTGTGTGTGTAGGTATAGTAAAGATTAACCTATTTAGAATAATGAAATCAGTATTGATCCATATACAAATTAAATACAAATAACTGACATATAGGGAACAAAAAAAAGTCAAGGTTCCAAACTCCATTCTAAACAACGCTAATCCTTAAACTAGTGTCATATTGGTCTAGTTTACTCGGCTATCGAAATAGACTCTTCTTAGAGCTATGCTTTTATCGGTAGGTACTAAGTAATAGTACCAAGTACCTACTAGATTATTAAATGTTTCTATAGAGTAATCATGAGGAACTATGCGGCGAAACAGATTTTTATAAAGTCAGTTTACCTCAAAGTTCTGACTTCGGACATTAATATAGTCGCCTTTTACAACAATCATAGGTATGAAAAGTACATATTCGTTAATCATCAATATACATATATAAAATTCTTCCATTACTGAGTGACTGGCAGACAACACACAGCCAAAACTACTGGGTGTAGGAAGCTGAAATTTGGCATGTAGGTTCCTTAGAGAGTGTAGGGGAGCACTAAGAGAGGATTTCCCGAAATTCCCACAGGAACAAATTCCCGGGTCCGTGCTAGTCTAGGAAATAAATATGTAATAACATAATAAGGTTTGCTGCCAACATGACGCCACAGGAACTAGAAGATGAAACTGGCTCTATTTTATTTTAACCTTCTCGCTTCTCGACTCGTCCATATGACTTGATATAACTGGACGACTATCGAGTTAAAGGTCTCAATTTGAATATGTACCGAATTAGGTACATTTTATAGACAGCTGTTTGAAGTTAAAGCCTTTTTGATATAAATGGTAATATTATTATAACTGGATCAATTTGTATAATCTTTTTGCTTTGAGTAAACGTCATTTAGGCTGATTACTGATTTTAGCTTGCTTTTGTCATCTCTGAAGTTTCAACTCATTTCTCTAATGAGAATTTCGACTATACACTTTAAAATTATTGAAAATTAGAAAAGTTTTGAAATATTAGTAGGTATTTTTTTTTCTAAATCGATAAATTAATCCATTTAAAAACGTTATATGGGTACACATATGATTTATTTCCTTTTTAAACCATATGTTATTAAAGTATCTTGACAATGCCTGAGTATTTACATTACAAAATCTAACACATTAAAAAAAATCAAGAAGCAGCCGTTTTGGCCTGTTCCTTAAGAACTGTCATAGATCATCAACATCACAGAGGGAGACACACAGACATTTCTACCTGATGTTAGAGAGAGACAAGCATAGAGATCGATTTAAGTGAAACAGCTGCCGAATCTCACCAGGTAGCAGGCTTTCTTCGATCAGAATCTAAGGCTATTGATTTTTTTATAACTTTTTTTTAGTTCAAACATTTTTATCATTAAAATTTTCGACCTGAAGACATGGGAAACTCCGGCAGATGAAACCATTTAAATAAATGATCGTGGAACATCTGTATGTTGTCAATAAGATCGATTTATACATGAGATCTTTCGTGGTCAGTAGCTAGATCATCTTGAAAAAAAAAGCTGTCTCACTTTTTTTGACATGCTAAAATAATAATTCGTTTATTTTTCTCTTCAATTACATATCAATCTGTATATACAGTTTGTAAGTGCCTATAAAATTCTGACTGATATCTTTTATCGAAATCGGTTTAATAGCAGTATGAACTCCGTTTTTTCTTACTTGTCCTATTATGTAAACAATCTTCACAGTACTTTTTTTTTAATATTGTTGAAAATAAATCAAATATTAGTTCAAACCTAAACATTCTAAAGTAAAACATTTATTACCCACGAAAGTAATTTCCTAAAAAGTCTATTTTAATTTATATTGTTGTAAAATCATAAAAAGACATGGTAAAATTGTTTACATGATAGGACAATTAGAAAAAACAGAGTTTACAACCTTTGGATATCAATGAATTTGGTACACGCGCGGAATTAAACCCGAAATAAATACGAGTAGTTTAGAGAATTTTTTATGGGAAATGAGCCCAAGGGCGTATCTTGGCTCGAGAATATAAGAGCACACAATTGTGCTCTTATTTCTGACAGTACGGTCCATTACATTACGATATTTATTGCTTAGACGTAAGGTATATTTTTGATCGAAGGTATATATTTAATCAACACCGCTTTAATGAGATAAAATGTTCTCTATAGATGTTTAAAACTATCAGAAATTCTTAATCAATTTAGATACAATGAACACTAACATTCTCAAATCGAATTAAGTGGAAATCCAAACTGATTATTTTTCATTTAAATTCCTGCTCAAAGTTTGACTTTGATAAATTGTTTGATTGACCAAGTGATAAATTAATCAAAGATCAGCTTGTACCATAGATTATTCTGTAAATAGATATGCATGGAATAAGTAATGATAAATAAATCTATACTACTGTTTAATATTTACAAATGCAACGCATTTGACTCAATCACGCCCAAAACAGGTGGACGGATATTGATGAAATTTGGTAAATGGGTAGAGTAGAACCTGGAAGAGGCTAACCCGAAGCGAAGCCCGCGGATGCGTTAAATATTTTATGTACTAATTATTTTAGGTACTAATTTCTTTATTTCCTTTTCTCTGTCTATCTATCCTAACTAATATTTTAATGCAAAAGTGAGTTTGTTTGTTTGTTTGATTGTTACATCTTCACGCTTTATCTACTGAACCAATCTTCCTGAAATTTCGCATACACATTATTACACATAGCTGGAAGTACGGAGAAGGACATGGGGTACCTTTCATCCCGGGAAAAAGCACTGTTCCCGTGGAAAAAAACGCGGGCGAAAGCCTGTAAATACATATTAGTGTAAGTAACTTTTAATTAAAACAGATCCAGATTTAGTCTTTTTTTTATTTAAATTTCCCTTCTTGTGTTTACATTTCCTAATACGCTAATACAACTAGTGTGCGTCACAAAGTCACTACCCAGAGTGCGTTATCTATATGAATGGTTATCTTTGGTTTATGCAAAGCATAGCTCTTTAACACTTCAAAGTTTATGATTCCCAAATACCATTTATCATTTGATTTGAAACGAACATAAATAAGAGTGGTACTATTTAATAACGGACAAGTTTTGACTCTAACGACCTATTATATACAGCAAATTATTGATAAAGTTCTAGCCTTAGAGTAGTGTTGCAGTGCAGGTAAACTTTGATTTTGTTATATCTATAAATACTTATTTGGCCACGAGTTAATAATTTTTTTTATAACTTATGATACTAATTCTGTTTCGCAATAAACTCCAAAACTAGATACTCAAACCATGTTGATAAAAACTTTAAAGATAGGATAGTTTTTATACCGAAATTCCCACGGGAGCGAAGCTTCGGGATACAGCTAGCGTTTATAATTGAGAAACCACTAAATAAAGCTTTTATTTATTTGTAACTCTGTAAAATAAACCTTGATGCTTTTCAGCGCAGGTCACTGGGAGGAGAGCCTAGCAGGGCCATGGGTTAATGAAGCATTATTGATAATCTTGATTCTAAAGTACTCTCATATAGAAATTAGATATAGTGAAAAAAATCCATGCGAGCAGGAGCAGGGTTCAAGTCTTGCTCACATGGAATTTTTTCACCATATCTAATTTCTATATTCTTTAGTACTAACTGCATCTGAGATGCACAAAAATGCAAAATAAGTAATTGATTCTAATCCATTGATTGGAGATAACCTAAATAAAAGAACAAGTTGCAATTGTAATATGGTAATATTAATCAAGCCACACTTTTACAATGTTCCGAGTCCAATGATAAAGTTGATTGATTAATTATAGCAAAAATAAGAGGACAACAACGATTAAATTTCAGTCATTAATTGACACTTATAAATAAAAGAATGAAAGCATTCACGGATTGAACGGTTATCTGGATAACAATAGCGAAAATAAATGATTAATATCAAGAAAGTAGAAATTGCATTCATTCTGGGATGCTTTCTAAAGAAAATTGTAGCAAACTACAACAATTGATACAATAAATCATCTGTCCATCTTGAGTGTCCAAGGCTGGTAAGTCATGTTCCTTATCACGGTATTGTGCGGAAGTAAGAATTCAAACAGTCTTGGCCAATCATAGCGGACCATCTGCCGCGGCGCGTGCGCCGATCTCTGATCGATGACGCGCTCGTCCATGTGTGCGTTTCCTTGTATTTTTTGTACTATTCCTTCCTTTGTGTGCGTGTTTCTTAAGAGATTTGGCAGATGGCACGTGCTCTTTCGATGTTTCTTTTCGTACATCTGTCGCTCCTCCGTGCTTTTTTCCCCAATTTTTTTCCTAAATCTGGGATTTTTTTCTGCGTCGACATGTGTCGCTGAGATGCAAATATGAAAAAGGTGGGTTTAAATTTCTAGATCGCGGTGCATATGGTGTTTGAAAAAAACATCATCTGACACAAGTGTTTGCCGGAGTATTTGCCATCTGCTGAACCTTATTGTTGTAGTGATTCCTTACAAAGGTTTAATTGGAATGCTCAGATGGTGCCATACTGCAGTGTCAGGCGCAGGTACGAATGCGCAATTTTCCGCAGATTTTCTAAATCGGTGTGAAGTTTTGCATCCCACTAAACTTAACGCGTTAACTCTGAATTACTTACCATATTTAGCAGGCTATTGCAAAACTATTAACTTTACGAGTTTGATTACCGAAACTTAACAAGTGCTTAAACATGTGTTTAGTTTTCTTTGATGTTTAAGGCGATTCTTTTGAATAAGCTTTTAGTACCCACATTTTTCTTCGGAATTATATACTAAGAAAAAAATATAATATAAACATTCCAAACAAAAATGCTAAGTTTCAATCATATAATGTCTAAAATTAATCATAATGCCTTCTGAACAAAACTTGTAATGAGTAAAGAAACACACATATATGAATCTTGAAACAGTACTCCCCTTTTTCGTGCAGTCGAGTAAAAAGCGCTATTACGTGGCAGATGTGAGTTCTCTACGGAAAATATGAGGTTTTCAGTTCATTAAAATTAATGCAAAACGTCATACCTTGATGAATGAAATATAATCCCAAGGTCAGATTGCACCTTCAATCAGGCGGGAGGAAATGGGACAAAGAGGGTGCAGAACTGTGCAAAAAAAAGTTCGCCGAATCCCGCCATTTCCGGCGGAAACGGAACAGCCTGCTTCCCGGCGGAAGAGCGGGCATTCTCGGCGACTTGCAGGTTGCCAGATCAAGTTGTTTAGAAAGGAAATGTATGTTCTGTAATTAAAGTTCGGAGGAAACGGTATTTTCGTTGGTTTGACTGAATATTGTAATTTGTAGCTTAACACCAAAAAAAATTAATCCTTAAAAGTAGGTAGTAAAAAACATGGTAATCAGCTAATAAAACAAAAACTAATAATTATATTTATTCTTATCAAACAGCATTATCTAAAACTCAAATTCAATACAAATTTGTCTCTAGTATTATTGTTTTATTATTGTATCTAGTATTATCTAGTAACAAATGTATACCTCTTGACTGTTCGTTCAGAACCGAAATCACATTCAAATACTTCCTCAATGAGCACACAAACAATTTAATTCTTGTCCACAGATAAAAACGGATCCAAATAATAAAAATAACTGGCTGGAATTAACATTGAATTCCAATTTTAAAAATGGAATGTGATAGGCAAGCCTAGTAATGGCGACCGGTGTACACGCGCCGTCCATGTACGGCTGAACATTCGACACATATTAATACTCGGGTATAATTGAAAAAATAAAACAATTAAAGATTAAAAGTAAATAAATTAAGTGTGGAAGAGAACAAAAAATAGTAGTTAACGAGTATTGAAGTATTTGTTCAACAGTATATTTATAAGTCAACAAATAAAACTACACTTTGATAAATGAAAAGTAATTCTCGTTTATTCATGTCAAATTCTTATTAGACTTTTAAATTGATAATGAAGTAGGTCTAAAACTGGCTCATTGAATGGTATTTATCAGGGTTATGTTTATAATATTTATGCACCAATCGTATAACTTAATTCACTATTTGTTTTTCCCGAAGATTGATCGATTGGTATGCATTTAGCATGAAGTCCACCTTTTGTACTTCAATTTGGTAAATGAAAATCAATAAAATCGTAAGATGTAAATCATTGTATTGTTATTAAGTTTCTGCTTATAAATTAAATTATTAAATGAATGAATTTTTATTAAATAAAGTTTTTAAATAAATAAAAAATTGTAAACCACTTTGTATTTTTTTATCTATCGCCGCGCGCCATGATTGCGAGACCGCAGCTTGTCTCTACCACAGCACAGCAGAGAAGGAAGATGAGAGCTTCTCAACATTCTTATTTTGTGACTGAAACCTAACTATTAATAGATTAATAGGTAGTTGAAACACTTCTCAATACAGTTGACTGTACTTGACGTCGAGTTATTTGAAAAAAGGCGCCTATTTTAATTTTCGTGTGCGATATCAACTTTGTAACGAATAAGGAATACGCGTTTTATAAAGCCACTTAGATACTTAATAATATTCCAATTATGTAATTAAGTTAGGAATAAAAACAAGCCAATTCTAAAAGGAAACCTCATTATAAAGTATCAGAATGTGTGTTGCTACAACAAATAATCGATAGAACACGAATAAAATATATATAAAAACCTTAGTAGGCACGCCACCTATCGCGATAATACTCAACAGTCTAGGTCGTGTGCAATTCTCAGCACCGGGCATTTAATGAAAATACCAATTATTAGACTACATATAGTATTTTTATATCAAAATATATTCTATTTTCCATTAATGCTAACAATTACAAATATGTATCTACTTTTAAAAAAATGTAAGTATACAGAAGAAGTTGGAACTAATAATGAAGCCAAAAGGTCTTCTGTCTGTCTGTAATCAAATCTAGCAACTAATAAATTCTTGCTTATAAACTAAACTAATTGTTACAAAATACTAAAATTAAATAGGTTCTGGTTGCCAAATAAGAAGTGTCTAATTAGAAAATTTGTGTAAAAAGTGTCAAATAAGAAACAACGTTTCTTTTTTCAAAACGAAAGGTGCAAAGAAATAAAAAGAAAATAAAAATAAAACAAATCACTGTTCTGGCTTAACAACTAAATTACTAGGAGCAGAGTTTTTGTCCCCTGGCCTATTACGTGCGTACGTGACAGTACTATGCTTAATTTAACAGAATTACTTTGTGATTTTTTATCAGATGAGTCGAATCAAACCTCTTTTTATTTACGTTACACGATTACTATGCATGCGGTAGGTTGATGTATTTTTACATTTTTAAAGAACTTCCAATTTAATTTGAAAAATAACTATAATGAGAACGGGTCATTGTCGACTCAAAAAACCAGCTCGACGCTATGATGTCTTAAATAATGATCAATAACCCTTCATCGGAAAAAACAAAATTACCGCATCGTGATTCTACCACTTAATAATCGTAGTATACCGAGTATCTCACGACTACTTTAAAAATAAAATGCCCATAAGAATATCGACCCACGATAGGTCCGTTCGAAAAAAGAACGCACTGATTTTTTATCGAAAGCTGCGCACGGCCAGCAGGTGTAATCTTTAATGAGGATTTGAAAAAAGAAGTTGGAACAGAAGGCCTTTTTCCCACGCCCCTGTCGATGATCATTTTGAATTTCGAACGGTATTCAAATGAAACCCCTCTCCTTGTGCTTTGTACTCTGTGCTTCTGACAAAGAAAAAATTATGATAAAAACAGTATGTACTTAAAAGCAAGTTGATCGCGTCCTAAACTTGAATCAGCTTCCAATATCATATTTTAGGGAAAAAATGTTATTCATAATAAATATGACGTCATTTTGGTTTGTACCTTTTTATAGTACAAAAGCCTATAAATCCTTTTTTTAATTTGCCAAAAAAAAGATACATTACTTAAATTAAATGACAGACTAACGATGACACCATACATAAGTATATTATCTAAGTAAAGAGGAGTAACATGGCTAAATGAGTAAATGTGAATCAAAGTCAGTGCACTTTTTTACTTTTATTTATTGATTAAAAACTTAACTTAACTTGACTTTAGAGATTGCCATTTGGCTATGGCAATATCTACCAGTCAGAAACTTGCATTTCTCAAAAAAACTGCAGAGTTATTGTAGTTTTTTAGGTAATTTATAAGTTACTTATCATTGCCTCTGACATCGCAAACCTGCGCTCGAATTTTCATTAAACATTTTATATGTGCGTGCAACGCATTTTATTTCAACTCCAAGATTGCCATGTCAAGAACAAAGCTGTCCGTTAGTTGTGGTTAAATACATTGTCACATAAAACTTTCCCGCTACACAAATATTGATGCATAAAAATGTCACTTCAATGTGTGTACAAACAACAAAACAGTGAAAGTACGGATACAAATTTATTTCGCCTTAAAAATAATATGGTTATGGATTACAATAAAAATATAATATGTATCTTCTTCTTCGTCCACCCCTTCTCCCATTTTTATTTGAGGTCGGGTAAAAATAAAATATGTATAGGATATTTAATATGGAGAGGTATGAGCTGGGAGCGGGCAACTGGTGAGCCATCGCGCAGAATAGACGAATATGTCGCTTTCTCGTTTCGGAGGCCAATATCCACTTTGGGGTCACTGAGCCAGCGGAATAAATAAGTAGTTATAGGATAGGCTATTGTGATAAACAAGGAAAGTGTATTATGCTTAATACCTATTATATTACTGCTGTGCAGCGGCTTCCATGGGAATTTCAGGATTCTGAACAGACTTTCTCATGAATGTTACATATATTTTTTTCGAATCTACCACCAATATTGGTATCACTTACAATATTTTACTTTTTACTCAAATGTGTGAGATAGATAACAAGTACCACAAACCAATATGTACCGTAATCTCAAAATGTTGTCAAAGCTTAACTTCTGTACCGTTTGTGGTACCTTCAACTTTGTTAGCGCCCTGGTGCGAATTCCTTCGTTAACTTATCCTGTTTTGGAATTGACTGCGGTGGTAGTCTTTTGTTTTATCTGGCTTTGATGTTATCAATGACAAATCTTCATTGATCAAAGTTAACACAAATAATTAATATTTAAAAAATATGTATAAACAATCTTAATATGTAGTAAATAGGAAAATGATAGTCGTTTGAAAAATTGTGCTGAATAGAGTGCATACTTCTGTACCGAAAAATTTTCTTAAACAACATGTATTTTGAAAAAATTGACTTAATTTTACTATTTTATGATTGGTCTTGGTCTTGGATTTTATGGTTGAATCATAAAATGGTAAAATTAAGTCAAATTTTTCAAAAAACATTGCTGGTTAGCAAGACTATTTTCTGTCAAATTTTGTAAATTCCATTATCATCAACATTTTGAGTTCCGACTAAAAATAAAGTGGGTAACGAATTAGGTTATTCAGTAAATAGGCGACATGGCGGATGGTCACCAAGTGGACCCTGACCTTTGGAGAGATGGGTAAAAAGCGTGTGACGTCTTACAAGGTGGTCTTTGTCACAAAATACAATGTAACAGAAGAGTAAAGACCCATTTAGACGGAGCAAGTTTCTTGCCTGTTGCATACAATTAAATTGAAGCAAGCAAATACTTGCATGGTCTAAACAACAGTTGCTTACAATTATTCATAGTCAATTGATTATTGCTCTTGTATGTACAAGAAACTTGCACTGTCTAAATAGAGCCTTAATAAAAAAAAAAATTGTAACTTCCGTGGCGAATTTTCTAAATGGTAAATTGATGGGTGCTTCTTTTTAAAGGTATTCTCCGCGTGACTTCTGTGCCAATTTTTTTGTATGGTAAACTACCTTTATATGTATAAGGGTAATCCCAAGTAATAATAAATGTGAAAGTGAGTTTGTTTGTTTGTTCATTTGTTTATTTATTTGTTTGATTGTTACCATTTATCTACTGAACCAATCTTCCTGAAATTTCGCATACACATAGTTCGAAGTACTGAGAAGGACATAGGGTACCTCTCATCCCGGGAAAAAGCACTGTTCTCGTGGGAAATTCACGCGGGCGAAGCCGAGGGCAAAACTAGTGAAATATAATAATAAACGTATTTATTTCATACTTGTTTCATATTACTCAATTATGATTCTTGATTTTTTTTTCCGCGAGAGTAACGTAATATATGAGTGGTATATTCTGCAATCTCTTTATTTGTTCCATAGTATTATTGTTTGAATGCACGTCGATGGCCTACACGATCTACAGTGTATGTATACAAATGTCATTATTTTGAACAGTGAAATGTCACAGTTTTTTATAATTTGGCGCCAGAATGAGGCCGCCTATAGAGTTGTTATGGCCCTCTTCTTCATTTACTATTTATTTTGTTGCCACAAATAACACTTTGGTCAAATTTAAGTCACAATATTAATTAGTATCTACTACTTTTAAATCTAAAAGGCCGGTATTCGGTATTCATATGTATTTCAGGAACCTCTCCAATTAGAAAGCCATTATCCAAATTTTCTTTCAAGCGAAGCCAAGAGCGAATGTTAGTAATCTGGTGAGTGGCTCTTTCAGATCGCCTTACCCTTTCTAATGTCTATATCGTGCCTTTGGTCATTTGGTACCTATACCTACCTACATATTTTGGTTAACAAGTTATTACATAATAGGACAATTATGAATAAATGGACTTTACGTACATGAACCCTGAAAACATAACACTCCTTTTTTGGTCAGTCGTGTATAAAGGAATCTACTTTTCTTTTTGATACTACTCCATGTACTCTTAGAGTCTACTTTTTAATGAAAAAGATACGAGCAATTTCGAACAATATGATAAAATTCTAGTATGCAATAATATTTACTAATGAGACGAAATAAACGTTTATTATTTTGAACTTCGAAATGTCATCGAGTGAACCGGATCACACCGGATTGATCCGGCTCGTCAAAAGTGCGTGAAAGGCGGCGCACGCGTCCCTGAGCTAACGGGAGCAGGCAGATGTGAGCGCAAGCGCAAACAAGTGCAAAACAATGACTTTGACAGAAATGTATTGGTCTTTCTTTTCTTTCTTCACTCGATAAGACTTCTACGACTACCGCCACCTAGTGGCAGTAGCCGTATACACACTAAAAAACCAAATAGTCAGTCTATGCGCAGGTTTCATCACGATTTTTTCCTTTACCGGAAGCAGGTGGTGGTCTAGAAAACTACCATACATGAGTCAGATTGGTCTGCAAACTCATGTGACACAGGTAGGATTTGAACCCAGGTCCTATCCGACCTCAGGCGGGTGTCATTACAACTTACCCACCACCGCTTCATGCATTGGTGAGTACGTGACTTTGGCGAGTTATACTTGCCAGTAATAAATAGAGCAATACGCTCCTCCTTTTTAAAAGTCGGTTGAAAACTGCCGGCCAATTTAATAATTTTTGGGGTGTCACTACTTGTGACTTCTGAGTACTATTGTTGACTGAAAACTGAACACAATCCTGAGAAAACCAGCTTGATCATTATACAGTTAATAAAAATACATAGTGGAAAGAGAGTATTTGGTGTTCATCATAATGGATCATCATGTTGGATATAAAGTATAAAACGTAGTAAAACTAGTTATCTTTTGATAATTTTCATTTATTTAATATAATTCTTTAACTGGTAGATAATCGCATATGGAGTCAAGTCCACCATTTGTACATAATTTTTGTAATTTTGTGCAATAAAGTTTTCAATAAATAAATAATTTATGTCTTAAAATTTATTCTTTTTCTTTTTTGCGACGTATCATGTTCTCTGTCCCGTTAATGTCTCAAGGATGCGCAAACGCACCTCGCACGCGCTTCTCTCGCCAAAACGGTACACTTTAAATTGATGTTTCGTATTTTTATTTGTTTTGCGACCTTTTTTGAGCAAGTGTTTAATTATTAGTACCTTTGGTATCGTAAATATACCCAGCTATTGGAATATATATTTATATGTGCAAAGAATGTCAATAGCGATTCAGCGTGGTAACGCGGCAAGCGTTCTGGGCACCTTTGCACCAGAAACGCTAAGAGGCGGGTTGTTATATTATTTTAGGCTGTTTTATATTTATAATTTTATTGAAATTTGTATAATAGATATGGTGGAAATGTATAAGATACATGGATTCCGTATTTCCCAAACAAGAGAATTCTGCATTTTGGGTAGAATAATAGTTACAATTTAGACATGCGATGTAATAGTAACTAAAATGCATCTACAACTATTACTACAAAAAGTAGCTATTCGCCGCCTTATGATAACAAAATATAATATTTTTAGATAGATATATATTCCATGTATGGAGTATATTTAAAAAATAATTGCTAGGGTTCAAAAAGCACATACATACACACAAGAAAAATACAAAACATATTTATTATTGCCTATAAGCCACCCTATATTTAAGCTTCTATCAGTATGTATATGTCGGCGCTGCACCCGCGCCACTTTCATCAGATTCCATATGTCGCGGCCAGAGCTCAACCCTATCCTACTCACGGCTTGGATCCGCGCCCCACCACGCACGGATCAGTCTGTTTCAACCAGTGAGGTTTACTGAACAGTCCTCCGTGCTAACTAACCAAACACAATTTAACCACCAAGACTGCTCAACAATAAAGATCTCCAACCTCTCGCTGACAACACCATCACTCATAACCACATTATAGCACCAACGAAGTAACTCAACATTATGCTCAGCTGACTCCACAGCCACTTATAACCACAGAGAAATATGAACTAATCAACACGACAATATTCTCTCACTGCCTACAAAGTTACAGAGAAAACAACACAACTAGACGACACGTCCGCACCGCACCGCACCACAAACAAGACTGACCCATTATAACGATCGCACGATGGTTTTATTAAAAAGAGGAGGGGGGACTCACGTGACACTTTTCCGATGCGTACAGTTTTGATAAATAAAATAAATAAATAAAATAAGCCTTTATTTCTATCTTAGTGTTAGTATGTACACATTTACTCTTAATCATTATTTTTCCTGATAGCTTGTCTTCCTCCTCTAAAGATCTCCATAAATCTCTGTCTCTTGCCACCCTTAGCCATGATGGACCAGCAGTCTCCTTCAAGTCGTCTTCCCAGCGCGTAT
The DNA here is from genome assembly GCA_018467065.1 of Ephestia elutella. Classification (NCBI taxonomy): domain Eukaryota; kingdom Metazoa; phylum Arthropoda; class Insecta; order Lepidoptera; family Pyralidae; genus Ephestia; species Ephestia elutella. Next base: position 11,100,330 of record CM031570.1, on the reverse strand, counting down.
TCTGTCGTCCTTTACTCCTTTTACAACCTCTTGGGTACCACTCTGTTATTAATTTAGTCCATTTCTCAGTTTTCTCTCTCAGCATATGTCCAGTCCATCGCCATTTATGAGTTCTATATACTGTTTTCGCGTTTTTAAATTTCGTTCTATATTTTATGTCTGTTAATTTTACTCTATCTCTTCTTTTTACTCCGACTACACTTCTTTCTATACTATTTTGGCAAACATTTAATCTGTTGGTTAATTTTTTTGTTAATGCCCATGTTTGACAGCCGTAAGTCAAGCATGGCAGTATGCATGTGTCGTAAATTTTCCTTTTATCTTTCATGGGCATGTTCTTGTTTTTCATTATTTCACTAAGGGACCAAAATCTTTTCCATGTATTTGCTATACGTCTATCAATTTCTTTGGGCATTGTTTCTGATGTGCATATGAGCTGACCCAGATATATGTATTCATCCACATAGTCTATAATTTCTTTATCCACCTTGATGTCATATGATTTAGAGCCATTAGTCATTATTTTAGTTTTATTGGTATTCATGGATAAGCCTGCCTTCGCGCTTTGATCTGATAGCTGTTGTAACATTTGTTCCAGTTGTATTGGGCTCTCGGAGAACAGAATGAGATCGTCAGCGAAACGTAAATGGCTAAGTTTCTGACCATTTATATTGAGTCCATTGTTATCCCAGTTTAGGTTCCGAAATATCATTTCCAATACTGCTGAAAATAGTTTAGGTGAAATGGGGTCACCTTGTCGAACGCCTCTTTCAATGGGAAATTCTTTCCTGTCTTTTCCAATCTGACTTGTGCAGTGCTTCTAGCATAAATTTGTTTGAGAATTTCTATGTATTCTTTCTGTATACCTTGCTTATGCAATGCTTCCCAAATATATTCGTGTTCCAACGAGTCAAATGCTTTATTGAAATCCACGAATCCTATGTAATATATTTTATTGTATTCGTTATACTTTTTGTAACACTTGTCTGAGAACATGTATATGATCAACTGTTGAATATTTTGCACGAAATCCTGCTTGCTCTTTTGGTTGGTTTGCATCAAGTGTAGATGTAATTCTGTGTAATATAATTTTGGAAAATACCTTATACACATTTGACATTATACTAATAGGTCTATAATTTCCCATGTCTCCTACGTCTCCTTTCTTATGCAGTAATATTATCAACGATTTAGTCCAATCAGTTGGTATACTTCCAGTTTCTATAATTTCGTTGAATGTATCTGTTAAAATAGACGCAATGACAGGTAAAGTATGTTTAAGTAATTCATTTGTTATTTGGTCATTTCCAGGTGTTTTTTCGTTTTTTTGTGTATTGATTGCTCTAATTGTTTCTTCAGTTAGAATTTTTGGTATTGGTTCCGAAACAAAACAACAACTTTCCTCAACAACAAGTTTTTTAGGATACTTGCTTTTGTATAAGTTTTGATAATATTCTGTGGCTACGTTGAGTATTTCATTCCTCTTACTGGTAAGGTTTCCATCGCTAGTTTTAAGTTTTGTCATCCATTCTTTTTTGGTACGTAGTTTTTTAATTGCTTTTTTAATTCCACCTGTTTTCCTGATGTACTTTTGTAATATATTTTGTCTTTTTATTTTTTTATTTTTCCTAATATTTTCACATATCTTCTTACTTAATTCTGTTATTTTGTGGCGGTTAAATTTATTTTCTTTTCTTTGTAGAAGTTCTTTCCTCTCTTCCAAAAGGTTCCGAGTCTCAGATGAAATTACATTTTGCTTTTCTATTTTTACTTCCCTTATCGACGATTTTAATGTTCTTATAATTTCCTCATATTTTTCCTGTGTTGATATTATTTTTCCTTTTCTTTCGTCTAATAATTTTTCCATTTTAATCTTAAGCTGGTTGTTATCTGTAGTGTACCCAGAGTGTATTAATGTTGTAAAGCTTTTCTACTTCTTTTTATATGCATGCCAGATATTTTAGCGCGAACCATATTATGATCCGAATTAAAGTTTAATTGGTGTATTACGGACACATCTTTGAAAACCTTGGCATTATTGGACATAATATAATCGATTTCATTTTTATATTGTCCGTCCGGTGTTATCCAGGTCCATTTCTTTGTTTTATTTTTCTTATAGAAACTATTCAGTATTCTAAGTTTATTTTCTAATGCCATGTTGACCATTCTTACACCATTCTTACTTCATTTGCCATATCCGTATTTTCCTACTGTGCATTGTTCCCCTTCATTTTTGCAGGTACCTATTTGCCCATTGAAATCGCCCATCACAATTACATTTTTATGCGCTGTTTGAATGGTTAAATTCAGTTCTTCATAAAATTTTTCTATTTTTATTATATCTTCTTTTTTGTTAGATTCTGTGGGTGAATATGCTTGAATAATAGACCATTTTTCTACTTTATTAAGAGGCAAATTTATGTTTAAAATTGCTATCCTTTCTGAGATCCCTCTGATTTCCTCAATTTTGTCTGCGAGTTCCTTTTTTATCAGAAAACCCACTCCAAAAAATCCAGGTGTCTCGCCTTTGTAATGTAATAAATATTTTCCATAATCTTCTATACCTTCTCCATATTTCCTTACTTCACATAGTCCGATTATGTCCCATTTTATTTCATCTATGGCTAATTCTAGTTCTTGTAGTTTCTCCGGAGTACGTAAAGTTCTTACGTTAAATGTAGCTATATGTATATCCGAGGTTTGTTTTCTTATCTTTAGAGGGTCGCGGTCTTTGTCCCCCACGAGGACCAGTCGGCTTGGGGGCATATGTGTTGTTTCGCTAGTATAGTTTTTACTTGTTTTTTGTTGTTTCCGTTGTCCGATCTGTAATTGCAATTGGGTCTTGTCTTGGCAGCTTGAAAAGGAGTTAGCGCGAGCTCTCATCATGTCAAAGGCATTTGTTCTTGTGTTTTTAGCTGAAGATAAGGTCTGTTGTTTCCTTGGTTGTAAGTCATCTTTTGGGGAGGAGGATATTTCTCGTTTCCTTTTATCTGTTATGTGTTTTCTTTCCTTTACAACCAGTTTATCATAGTTAATATATGCTAGGTTTCCTTTGTTTCTTTCTTCAAGTTTTGATACCTGTTATTAACTATTGATTAACTAATAATATAAACCACAGTTAGTTTAACTACTATAAACGCTTCGACAGTCTTAAAAATATGAAAGACATATAAATATAATTATATTTCTCTAGATAAGTTTGATCAAACTTAAACCGGAAGTCCTCAATACTTTAACCGACTTAATTAAACATCTTTTAACTTAAAACTAATACAATTAAACTATCATAATGAATTAATTTAGTTAAATTAATAAACACTTTGGTACGCCGCCCACACGGCCATTCTGATCCAGCGCGCTCTCTGCGCTGATTCATACAATTATCCATAATGTAACACACTCGTTAAGAAAGAAAGATCTAAAATAACAGTTCCATTATGCCATTACACAAATTTAAGTAAATACAGTATAAACTATACATAAATTAGGCATCACCAATCTCGGGATCTAGCCACAATATAACACACTTGTAAATCTAAAATAACAGTTTCACCACATCATTACACAAATTAAGGTAAATATAGCTTAATTTATACATAAATGATCAAATAAACAAATAATAACCCATCTCGATATCTACTCACATAAATATCAGGCGTCACCCATCCTGGGATCTAGCCACATAAATATCAGGCATCACCCAACCTGGGATCTAGCCACACACATCAGGCATTACCCAACCTGGGATCTAGCCACACACATCAGGCATCACCCATCCTGGGATCTAGCCTCCAAGACCGGGAAAGGAAAGGCATGGTGGCCAGCCATACCAAAAGGAAGGAATTGTGGAAAGGCAATAAAGAAAGAAAACAACTTGACATTAACTTCACACTTACTACAATTACTAATCAACTCTTACGCCAAAAACTATTCAAAATGTATAAATTAGCCTTAAGTTCTATTTTTCAGGTTCATAAACTATCACATCAGATGCCCATACGGACGATTCTTCAATATCATCAGGTCGGCATGTCCTTCGAGGGCAGGTCTTAAATTTGCCACTCGCGTTTTAATTTATAATGGGTAGCTTTATCTTAATCAAAACAAGTTATATCCTGAATAGATCGCTCGTCAATCCTGTCTTTCTACAGGAATTAACTTTATTGCACTTTTGCCATAAAATACCTAAAGCTGAAAACTAAAGATTAATATCAGTATAGAATTTAAAATGGAGGGTTTGCACCTTCACACTGATATGTAACTAATAAAAATGTCAAATTGAGTTTCTGAATCCCGAGCTACGTAAAATTCTAGTTCAACACCTACTTCTGTAAAATAATCCTATAAAAACAGCTTTTCAACAGCTTTTCGTTTTTCCGGAATTGAACCAGAGAAACGTTGCTTTATCAATGATCAATCAGTGCCTGTATAAAACAAGCAATCACAAATCTTGTTCCTGACTTGAACCTGTGTTGTAATATTGCAATTCATTGAATTACAAATATTTATTTTCAATTACAAAAGAAAATTGCTTACTAATAGAATAGGCGTGACGAAAGTATCGAATAATCAAAGATTTTAGGGGAAAATACATATTAAAAGGATTTAAAACACTTATTGAGTTCTATTTGAAACATTCAAATTAATATGATTTTCAATAAAACAAAAGATAATCTCTAATATTATACTGCAACCGGCCATTTCGACTGAAACACCAATAACAAAGCATAAAGTCATGATTAAGCAAACCATCACTGTATTTTGTTGTGATTAGTACTGATTACTTATTTGATTTTGATTAGTCTAAGTGTCATTTATCGCCTCCACTAAATTCCACAACAAAACGATAATGTAACCAAGCTTTGTTAAGGCAAATAGCTCAAATCTGCCTAGGATTGATTTATTGATGTGGGGTGATTTTCTCACAACAAATAAACAATTTTGCTCATCTGAGTTTAGAAATGTGAAAACCTCCTTGTAATTCATTATTGAATTTATCTTTAGCACTATAACCAACTTTAATATAATGAATCTCGTTTTGAACTCGTAAAAGTTTGTTTTAATTTACCTGCATAGGTTATTTTTACAATAAACTTGTCATTGTTTATTCTTGAGGTTAGTTTCCTCGCAGCTTAGTGAATATCCCATAAAATGAGTAAATTTTTTATAACAACAAAGTACCTACTAGTTAGATAATTATATATTTTCATAGCAAACACCTAATATCTGATAATCACCAAGTCAGTGTGTGTAAGCATTTATTCTAATTAATTTTATTAATAATGATTGCGTTTGCGCACACCACTTATAAACTTTGGAATTAAATTTTATCACACAAAATACGTAATATTTTGTTTACTTCCTTTGTTGAGTATAAATTCAATGACATATCGACTTATTTTTTCACGCATTAAAAAATATGTGAAAAATGGCTTAAAACTTCGTCAAACTTAGCTTATTACCGAAACAAAGTTCTCATTACTACTAAGGATTTCAAAATCTTTCGTCATACTTATTACGTTAGTCATTTTGTTTGCGTAAGCACTTTTTTTTTTCTACATGACCAATTATAAGATAATATAATGCAGTCGACAGACTTCTAACGAAATTGGTAGAAACATTAAGTATTTTGAGAGGAATGGGATAGAGGATTCAACGCATGTACAGAGGCAGTAGTTTCCTTAAAATCGTGGAAACGATGCCCAGGTTTATTATAATTGAAGCAAGTAATAATTTTAACACTTCTCGCAAGGATTTCGGGTGCCCGAACTCTTATACCATAACTATTATTAGATTTTTCTACGCAGTATCAAGCTTTCGCTTGCGGTAAGTTTTGAAAACAAACGAAACTGGAAACTAGCTTGGGTAAAAAGTCGGATGTGTTTCTAAGTAGCTCTGATTCTTATTTCTGATATTCTGATTGAATAATCTGATCTAATAATTATGTTCAGGATAAATACCTGTTATATATATAGATATATATAACAGATAATAAAATATATAGATATATATATGATAGGCCGAACCCGCCTGAAGGTTGTCCATCTACTAGTAGCGTACTCTGCGTAGTTGATTCAATTGCGCCATTTGCCGAACATCGCCAAACATTGTCTGCATACCGGAACACATTCCCAAATCAAGTAGTATTTCGCTTAAAAGAATGAATGAAGGAATTAATGAATGAACAAATAAATAAATGAATTTATTAATATTAAACATAGATGAAATCTATTATAATGTATAGTTTCATTTCAATATCAACTATTTATTATTTTTCTGGATAAATATTTATTAATGAGCGATACTGCATACCTAAATAAGTTGTTGACAGTAGATGAATCATTTTAGGTATTACATTAATATGTGTATCGCAAGTTTAGACATCTAATAACATGCGAGAGAAAAATACTGAAGTGTTAAGAAAATTGGTCAAATAAGACTTGCCTTGCTGGAGGTATTGAAAGTAAAGGAGACCGCTTCAGGTTCCACATATCTTAAACTGTTTTTAATAACCGTTCAATAAAATTATGTTTTTATCGTTACGCAAGTTTGTTCACTGAGACAAATGTCAACCAGTAATCTCAAAACATAATTAGTACCCTCGACCTTATACCATCTTATTTTTTTTTTCTTTATCTCAGACTAATTCATAAACTTATATAATATTTCGAGAAACCAATCAACGCCACTGCTCTCACAGCAGACCAGTAATAACAATTACTGCCTCATATATGTCACTACAGTATGTGTGCAGCACCCTCTGACTACACACACACACCAAAACTTCAATATTGATGTTGAGGAATTCACTCGAGTTTATTTCACAACTTAAACGACATAACAACTTAAACTTAGACTGGTATATGGTATTCGGGTATTTTTCTTAATATAGGTAAAACCGCATATTTTCAGGTAAAATTTGATTAAATTCAATTCAACTTTTAAATAATAAAAATTTGAATAGCAACTGTAATTTTTCCTTCAAATGATAAAAATAAAGAAATGCCTTCATGCTTTTTCAAAACAACTATAGAGTTTGTTTTTACTATAAATGGCAAATAAAATTAAAAGACTTACCCCAAGGACTTCATGGTTACACTTTTTACATACACTCACAAAAAAAATCACTTGTCACTTAAAACGTAATAAAATCCACAGTGAACATCAAAATATAATTTTGAATAACCGTTCTAATTCAAATTTCAACCGAAAAATATTTTACAAAAAAACTACCTACAACGATTTTTCTCATATAAACCAATCGAAAGGGGGATTAGATCCCACCGCTGCTATCGGCGCTGCACCCGCGCCACTTTCATCAGATTCCATATGTCGCGGCCAGAGCTCAACCCTATCCTACTCACGGCTTGGATCCGCGCCCCACCACGCACGGATCAGTCTGTTTCAACCAGTGAGGTTTACTGAACAGTCCTCCGTGCTAACTAACCAAACACAATTTAACCACCAAGACTGCTCAACAATAAAGATCTCCAACCTCTCGCTGACAACACCATCACTCATAACCACATTATAGCACCAACGAAGTAACTCAACATTATGCTCAGCTGACTCCACAGCCACTTATAACCACAGAGAAATATGTATATTCTCTCACTGCCTACAAAGTTACAGAGAAAACAACACAACTAGACGACACGTCCGCACCGCACCGCACCACAAACAAGACTGACCCATTATAACGATCGCACGATGGTTTTATTAAAAAGAGGAGGGGGGACTCACGTGACACTTTTCCGATGCGTACAGTTTTGATACCTGTTATTAACTATTGATTAACTAATAATATAAACCACAGTTAGTTTAACTACTATAAACGCTTCGACAGTCTTAAAAATATGAAAGACATATAAATATAATTATATTTCTCTAGATAAGTTTGATCAAACTTAAACCGGAAGTCCTCAATACTTTAACCGACTTAATTAAACATCTTTTAACTTAAAACTAATACAATTAAACTATCATAATGAATTAATTTAGTTAAATTAATAAACACTTTGGTACGCCGCCCACATATACTAAACTTATACCTTAATACCTAATATATTTAATCACCTATGAAAGCCCTTTTATAGCCCCAGTTTCTAAGCTGCATACTTAACAACTAGTAAGCATAACATTTAGTTAGCATAACATTTAGTTAGCGTGTGTTTAAAACACATTTGAAATCCGGTTAATTGACAAAGTCGTCTATAAACACACACGTGTTGCGAAACTCAGGCGAAAGGGAAATGAAGGGTTTTTGTACAGTCGACAACACATCAACCCTGCGTTCACTCCAAATTAGCCTCTATTACCTTCTCATAGAGTCCACGCAGGCTACTTCACATGCAGTTAACTGTACTATGCGTATGTTCTATGCTAAATTGCCTGACCATAAATCATAGTTTTAAAGCTGATTTAGAACAGGATATAGCTTACAATTATCTTAATCCTAACTAATATTATAAATGCGAAAGTGATTGTTACCTCTTCACGCTTTATCTACTAAACCAATCTTCCTGAAATTTTGCATACACATAGTTAGAAGTACTGATAAGGAGGGTACCTTCATCCCGGGAAAAAGCACTGTTCCCGTGGGAAATTCACGCGGGCGAAGCCGGGAGCAAAAGCTAGTTTCCAATAAAAAAAATCGAGCTAGCCTCATGAGATGACAAGAGATGTGGTACTAAGTATCTATTATCTACCACCTACTGGACGGATTTCGATAAAATTTGGTATACGAATAGAAAAATACCGGGAATAGCACATAGGGTACTTTTTATCCCGAAATTCCCAGGGGAACGAAGCCCCGGGGCGCGACTAGTAGTTTCTATATTTATTTAGATAAAAAAGAATGTTTTAGTTTGTGGTTTGTGTGTTATTTTGTGCCATTGTTGTTTGTGTGTGTATATGTGTGTATCATCAACTGTGTGTCAACTAGTAAACTTGGTAATATTAATAAAAGTCCAGTCTTATTGCTATTTCACCTTAAGTCAACAAGCCATCCTCACTTTGCAAGTATTTCATTCAATATGGAGGCTCACATTTTCATTACCATTCAAATCGATGCGCTAAATAATGAATACAACACGGTAAAAATTAATACATTGACGACATTTCATAAATATTGGAGATAAAAACAAATTTACATTATCTACCAATAAATAGTGCATACAATGTGTATAATAATAAGGCAGTTGCGTTCTAGGAAATAAAGTACCTACAGCAAAACAAGCGATAGTCTGTCTGTTGAACTCGGTCTAGTCCGTAGTAGTGGCCGTTCCGTTCCGAAATGCTAGTAGTTTGTAGCATTGAGATTATAATCCTAACTAATATAATAAATGCGAAAGTGAGTTTGTTACCTCTTCACGCTTTATCTTTTGAACAAATCTTCCTGAAATTTCGCATACACATAGTTAGAAGTACTGAGGACATTAGTGTACCTTTCATTCCGGGAAAAAGTACTGTTCTCGTAGGAAATTCACGCGGGCGAAGCCGCAGGCAAACGCTAGTACAAAATAATTATGTCATTAGTTTTTGACGTTAAAAGTAATAAGCAATAATTTGGCTGACTATCTATAAAAAAGTTATGATCATCCGCTGAGGACAGGATTCGAACCTGCGCGGGTAGAACCCATTGGATTTCAAGTCCAACTCCTTAACCACTCGGACACCTCAGCCACAAGAACTACAGTGAAAATATCATATACATCGTAGTATTCTTATGTTGATACAAGTGTGCCTCAAACGAATGAATAAGAATTATAATATTAAGGCGGGCTATTATGACAGCGTAATCTGTAATCTATTGTAATTTCAAACTAAGAATAATCTTAAAACATTTGGCGAGTTTTTCTGCCCTATTTTAGATTCTTAATTTAAATACACAGAATATGTTCTGGCAACATTTTAGCGGTATTTTCTGGCCAGTTATAGAAGTATTCTTAATTCAAACGTGAAGAACAAGAAGGTTCTCGTAAGATTTTGGCGGGCTGTCCGGGCCTAGTATGGCGCTCACCTGCGCGCGCAGCACCTGCACGCAAACATCTGACACAGATGTGGACTAGTGTGTGTCCACAGTTTGTATCGATATAAATTTAATAAGGGATTTTTGTTTTTTATAATTTACACTATGTTTCGACACTATGTTTCGAACGAAGAAACAGCATATTATCCCATTCAGCATAATAATCCATTGTTATATCGGTTGGTCAAAATAGTCTATCAAACAAGTTTTTGATAGAATGCTTTATGCAAATATAATTGAGAAACACCCACAATGATGCAAATTATTTTGCTTTATAATAAAGGTTTCCTTCAAAATTTCAAAGTGTGAACGCCATGACAAACCACCTAAACTCCGTTTTTTCTTACTTGTCCTAATATGTAAACAATTTTCACAGTACTTTTTGTTGAATTTTATTGAAAACAAATCAAATCAAATCAAATAATCTTTATTGTGGATCATGTGGACAAATCAAATATTCTTTTAAACCTAAACATTCTAGTAAAACATTTATTAACCACGAAAGCAATTTACTAAAAAGTCTATTTTAATTTATATTTTTGTATAATCATAAAAAGTTGAGATTGTTTACAGGATAGGACAAGTACGAGTAGAGTCTACGTCTTCTTAAAAGGCCGGCAACATTCCTGCGATACCCCTGGTGTTGCAGTTCTCTACCAGCTTGACCAGCTTACTAGTTTACCGCCACCCTAACTAATATTATAAATGCAAAAGTGATTTTGTTTGTTTTTTTGTTTGTTTGTTACCTCTTCACGCTTCATCTACTGAACCAATCTTCCAGAAATTTTGCATATACATAGTTAGAAGTACGGAGAAGGACATAGGGTACCTTTTATCGCGGGAAAAAGCACTGTTCCCGTGGGAAATTCTCGCGGGCGAAGCCGCGGGAAAAAGCTAGTATGTTATAAAAAAAACAACCAAACCAACAATGTTGACTCCGACCAACATCCTTAATTCCACACAAATATCCACGTCCACGTCAGTAGTATAATTTTATTTCTATGATAATATGAGACATTGTATTTATCGATAGACAATAATGTCGATAAATTTACATCGATAATGCCGCATCCCGTCGACATCTCAGGCGCACATGATGAATGCGCTTTACGCGGCGCGCGCGCAAAGTGCCCCAATTATTGTGTTCCGCTAAATGACGATTCTTGCTTAACCTGATGAATTTTTGGTAAATGTCTCTTGTTTATCATTTTGAAAACATACGCATTACTTTAAACTGCATCTTCGATATCATTTTTAAAGTAAAACGACCGTAATCATTAAATTTTGCAAAACAGTCATTTATAACACAGAAATTCGTTTTTTTTGCAATGAATTTCGGAATACGCGTACGTCACTTATATTAGTTGTGCCATGAACATAATATACTTATTACTAAAACCATGTTTATTTATTTTTGGGCAATACAAGTAATGCAGATTTATCGGTTGATTTCGAATGTATTTTGCAATTGACGTCACTTCCATAAAAAAAAATGGCCAAGTGCTAGTTGGGGACGCGTACGCGGGTTCCGTTCAAAAGTTCATAAATAGTCAAGATCTTTTTTTAGAGTTATCAAGATCAAATATGTATACGATACCGCCTCTAGCAGCTATAAAGAAATCAAACTCTTACGCATAAGCAATCTATCAAAGGTGACTGACTGACTGACTTGTGATCTATCAACGCACAGCCCAAACCACTGGACGAATTGGGCTGAAATTAGGCATGCAGGTAGATGTTATGACGTAGGCATCCGCTAAGAAAGGATTAACGCGAGCGAAGCCGCGGGCGCCAGCTAGTCAATAGATATAACCGTAATAGTCACAGACTTTTTTGACAGCAGACGAAAAAAAGTGATCGTGTAAGGGTTCCGATTTAAACTTTTTAAGTACGGTTCCCTAAAAAAGAACAACAGCGACGTCCAGGCGGCACCTTATCAAACGTTAGTTTGCACCGAATATGCACGCGGAATCTGTGAAGTACTGATAATTTTTATGAAGGGATATAATAGTTTGCTTATTTAGGCGATTTCACGGACGCCAACCTGCCAAATATCGATAAATACACGTTATGTTAGGTGTCAATATTACCTAATTTTTTAATATATTATTTTGTTCAATAATTTAAATAAGTACCATTTCAAAAAAAGAAGCAACCAAAGACAAAAGCTAAAAATATACCTAGCAATGCTTTTTTAAAAAATTCAATCAAAAATTCACTTTGATTTTCGAATATCTTTTAGGAGTTTGCAATTTGGGTTGTCAGTTGTCAAATCATTTCCATTACAATTTTTTCATTTATCACAGAGAAGACAATTATGCAGATAAATGTCAGAAATGATAATAACTAATTTAGTCAGAATTTTGGCGCGATCTGCGTAAAAAAAATATTTCCGTCATCTCATAACGGCGAAAATTAACTAATTCATAAAGTTCTACTTGAAACACTTGTATCTACATTTTATACATATGAAAATAACAACCTATGCTTTTCACTGTAAGACATATGGCTGAGGTGTCCGAGTGGTTAAGGAGTTGGACTTGAAATCCAATGGGTTCTACCCGCGCAGGTTCGAATCCTGTCCTCAGCGGATGAAAAAATATATTTTAGAAAAAAAAGAGAAATTAGAAATGTACCAAGTATTAGGAGGGTTTTTTGGAATCTTCTGTTGTACCTTTTCACATTTTTAAGGTCGGAACAGTCAGTTCTCTCCATTCATCTCACTCGATACTCCTTTCCACACATCTTTGACTCAATCCATCCATCATTTTTTTCATTGAAATCCTACCAGTTGATTTCTTGAGAAGCAGTAACAAATCAATATAAATAAAATTCTAAATAAAATCCGTGATTGACAGATAACGCACAGCCAAAACTACTGGGTGTAGGAATCTAATATATGACATCTAGGTTCCAAGGAGGAGGCACTAAGAGAGGATTTCCCGAAATTCCCGCAGTAATAAAGACCCGGTCCCATGCTAGTTTTAATTAGTATATAATTATAATTAGTATATTAGTTTATAATTAGCCACTTTTTACTAGAAGAGAATTATTTTTCCGATTTGACCGAAAGATAATCGGAAAATATTATAGTATTTGTCAAAACGGCGGCTCTGTTTCGTTCCACGGAATGGCGAGTAAACCTGTCAACAGTAACAATAGCTTTATTGAGATGCAAGTCCGTTTGTTCAGCTGCTATTTTATGTGTCGTAGTAGTATAATATTTGTTAGGGTGTATGTGTGTCGAGTCAACAATTCAACATTGTCGAGGTTCATTCAGTTTTTACAAGCATTTGTTCGCGCTGTTTGGACGCAATTATTTTGACTTATACTATTTTATTGATACGAGCATCTTTTCTATTTAATGGTAGGATGTAGGGATTAATATGACTTTTGCTGATACCTACCTCTTAAACAATTTGGTGATTGGCTTGGCCCAAAAGCCCGACTGACAGAGAATGCCATATGGCATGTAGTCCAAGTATTTTTCGCTTATTTGTGCCATAAAGTTTAATTAAAATAGAACTAATACTACTCAATCTAGTAGATAGGAAGAGGAAGAACCCTGACAAACGCATCTGAGCGTGTATTTATATAAAAACTAGCTGTGCCCCGGGGCTTCGCTCCCGTGGAAACTTCGGGTTAAAAAGTACCCTATGTGCTATTTTATTTCATCAAAATCAGTCCAGTGCGTGATTGAGTAACAAACATCCCCACTAACTCACAAATTCACAAACTTACATCCAAACTTTCGCATTTATAATATTAGTATCTTCTTCTTCTTCTCTCAGCCGAAAGACGTCCACTGTTGGACAAAGGCCTCCCCCAAGGATTTCATCCATGGAGGGTTTTGCCGTAATCGCCACGCTTGGCAGGCGGGTTGGCGATCGCAGTGTGATGGCACACGCGGAAAGATGCTGCTGCCCATCCTCCGATGTTTTAAATCCCTTAGTCGCCTCTTACGACACCCACGGGAAGAGATGGGTTGGTGCTATTCTAGGGCCACACCACAGGCCAAATATTAGTATAGGAAGTAGGATATAGCTAATAATTATAATAATCCTTGGGGAGGCCTTTGTCCAGCAGTGGACGTCTTTCGGCTGAGAGAGAGGATATAGCTAATCAGACATTTAATGTTAGTGTGTAGTATGTGGTGTGATGAAATTGGATTAAATCTATTCTAATCGATTTTAAATGATAAATAGTCTCGAGTTTCGACTTATTGTCACCGGAAAAAGGCGTGATAATACGTATGTAAATTGGGACAATTTTAGCATTACTACAGTACGTACGCAGTGTCACGTGTAAGTGACAGGCCAATCAACTTATATCTTCACGATTTGCCACCTGAATCTGCTAGATTAGATATAGATAAGAAAGTAGTGATAAACTTTTATACGATAAACGTAGCTTTGTTAACTTCTACAGTTTTTATAACAGTTAGATTCTTGGAAGATTTTGTATAAGAATAATTTTTTAGAATCTTAAATTATAATTTACGACAAGCGCCTTCATTTTATTTATTGATGCTATAGCATAAGTTAGCATTAGAAAATTATTGGAATGACCAGTGACACAGAAAATTATAGGAGTGACCTATGCCAGAAGACAACATAAGTTAACAAAAATAATTCAGTGTCCTACTCAACTTAAGTAGTAACTAGCTAAGTGAGCTTAGTATTTATGCTTATTAATTAAAATTGTAATCAAGGTCCTAAAACTCCCAGGTGAAATCAAACGGTAACAGAGTATAAAGCATAATTTAGCAAGGACCCCCTCCCATCAAAATTACAACGGATCTGCATAATATACGTTCAACCTTATCTTTATGGGACCCGTAAATCGAAAACGCAAGCTTGCATGCCCACATCCTTTCTCAAAGGGCTCGTAATTAACCGGCAGTATAAGAGAATTAATTTTAAGGAAAGCAGTAATTAGATGTCTGCTACGAAATGTTTTATGTCGTTTTACAACTCACTTTTGAGTAAACCAGCATTTGATGAACTATTAAAAGGGTTGTCTAAAGCCTGGTATCCATGGGGAGAGTAAACGGTAGAGTATTGTCGTTCTTACTAACTATACTAATTTAAATAAGTGGTAGAGCAGAGATACCCAAATGTGAACAGTTTGTGAATACTATCGATAGTTGACCTCGAATATAACAATATCGATACAATAACATATTTTGGAGTAATACATCGATACTATCGAAAGTATTGATAGCTCACACTATTGACAGTTTGATAAACTACGATCGACACTATTTTTGTATCATTATTAATACTACCTATACTATACTACCTGGTAGAGTACTCAGAAATAATGGAGTGTCTAGTCCATTAGTTCCAAGTACTCTACCAGCATTGACTATATTGTTTACTGTACCCAAGTATACCATACCAAGCTTATATTTTTTCAAAATTAATAGGTCTACGTAATTTTCTATTCTATACAATTTTTTCTGCTGTATTTTCAAAATATGAGGTGTAATGATGATTAGCATCATTGTGTGTATCACTAAATTAAATAATATATGTCATCTTATTGTAACCAAAATTAGCTTATTACTAAAATTCATTTCGAGACACTTGTATCAACATCTGTAAACTACGATGTATCTGATATTTTCACTGTAGTTCTTGTGGCTGAGGTGTCCGAGTGGTTAAGGAGTTGGACTTGAAATCCAATGGGTTCTTCCCGCGCAGGTTCGAATCCTGTCCTCAGCGGATGGTCATAACTTTTTTATACAAACATACATATTATCAAGCCTTTTTCCCGTGGGGGTAGGCAGAGACTAACTATTTCCACTTGCTACGATTTTATTGCTTTTTTTATACTTAGATAAAGTCAAAGTAAAAACATTTTTGTTTAAATAGGCAATATTTTAAGCACTTTCGAATCGTTAAAATTTATTTGCTACAAAACTAGTTGATGTCAATAAATATACAATACGTTTACCTCTCCAAAAACCATTGCATTATATTTCTCCAAATACGTCATTTTTCAAAGAAGCCTGAATTTTTCTCAGTAAATCTAAAAGACTTAGTAACCAATTCGAATCTCACTACACTCCAGCTGCAAATACTCTGAAAAGCTACTTACTACTAACTACTCTTTTTCCCACTTCTTCAATTTACATAACTCCTGTAATTAAAGTGTAGAAGCACCTTATTACTGAAGTTGAGTGAAGGATATTTCTCTTTGCATTGATTTTATCTGTAAGACCATTTACTAAATACGAGGTATTATTACAATTTACGAGTATTCCTTTCGAAACTCAGCACCCCTGGTTCATACTCAACTCACGCGATGTCATATTCGTATCGCAAAATCAACTGGGAACCGACGAATTCTCATAGCTAATTGTCGAGAAGCCCTTCGATTTACTGCAGTTTAGGACCTTACAATGTGCCATGGAAATTATCATTTAGGGCTTATAATACAAACTAATAATTAAGCAATAATTCAGCAGATGCTCTACCTGCTCGTAAATGATTTGATTAACAACTTCGATTGTTGTTTAGTTGCGTCTAATCTAATTTAAGATTCTTGTCACAATGTTATCGATATGTGTAATCTATCTATCTATCTATCTCAGCCGAAAGACGTCCACTGCTGGACAAAGGCCTCCCCCAAGGATTTCCACAACGACCGGTCCTGCGCTGCCCGCATCCATGCGCAACCCGCGACCTTCACCAGGTCGTCGGTCCACCGAGTGAGACGCCTGCCAACACTACGTTTTCCGGTATGTGTACGATATGTAATAAACTAATATTAATACTAATATTAGTATCCCATAACACAAGTCCCGAACTTACTTTGGGGCTAACTCAATTTGTGTGATTTGTCCGTATATATTTATTTATTTATTTATTAATAAGTAAATCATTAGAAAATTCCTCATTTTCAGGGGGAAAGGGGATATTTCCACTTTATCCCTACTGCCCAACTATGAGTACCCAACTTTATTCAAACTTCAAGATATAGGATGACAATCTATTGTAAAAAGTGTCATTTTTTAACTCTCTCTTTCGGACTTAGTATGAATGAGTAAAAAAAATTGTCACTTTTTGCTATAGGTTTCAAAGTCAGAATCAATTGTTTTTTATTTAAATTGGCTTATAAATAGCACTTTTAAGTTGTCGTCGGAGTAGGTTTCTTTTTCATCGTCTAACCTTCCTGCGAAAAAGCTACCTAGTGGATTAAAAGGCCATTCTGTATATTGTGAGTACTTGTCGAAATATAAAAAAAACTCTACTCAATCTCCAAAATGTATATATATAAAAAACACAAATGGAATCCTAACCTACGCGACTATCGTGACGAACGGCAAATTCCCAGGAATATGGCAACCATTTCTAGATAACAGGCCAGCCTTCAGATAAAATTTGCAAATATTGCGGCGAGGCACGACAACTGTCAAAACTAACTGCCTCTTTAATAGACAGTGGACTTACAGGTTTATTTAGTTCAGTTGTTCGTCGCAAGAAATAGAAAATATGCGAGTTCACCCAACTTTTATGTTATTTATCTCGGGTGTTTGTGGAAAATAAAGCTTTTATAAAAATGCAAAAAGTGCAGAATTGATTTTTGGACGCTGGCCACTTCCAAGCGGTCATTTAGGACATACTTGGTGGAGGCTATATCCATCAGTTGATACCAATAGAGGATGATCAACTTAGAAGATTTTTTTATCTCACTGAACATCTTAATCCTAACTAATATTATAAATGCGAAAGTGAGTTTGGTTGTTTGTTACCTCTTCACGCTTTATCTACTGAACCAATCTTCCTGAAACTTCGCATACACATTGTTAGAAGTACTGAGAAGGACATAGGGTACCTTTCATCCCGGGAAAAAGCGCTGTTCTCGTAGGAAATTGACGCGGGCGAAGCCACAGGCAAAAGCTAGTTTCTCATATATTTCCCGAAATCAATTAGAAAACTAGTAAATAAATTAAAATAAATGCTTCCATTTGAGAATCACAACAGAAAACAGAACATTTAAGAAATGTTATTATACAAACGACTCTGAAATTTGACTTTAACTTTATAGTACTTTAAACGCTATACGAAAGCGTCGTGTTTGTTGCTGATTTGGAAGATGTTTAATTCGTATGATAAGGATTTGGAGGTACTTACTCGTACATTCACCGAATAATAATTCGTATGATGAGGATTTGGAGGTACTTACTCGTACATTCACCGAATAATAATTCGTATGATGAGGATTTGGAGGTACTTACTCGTACATTCACCGAATAATAATTCGTATGATGAGGATTTGGAGGTACAATACTCGTACATTCACCAAATAAACATGTCATTACAGACCCGTAATATTCTGGTACTTCACTATAATTGAGATACATTGTCAGGGCCATTAGGACTGCATTTTAACGCAAACCCTTATAGTGGTAAGTGCAGTAAATGGGTCACTTAAGGTAAATTGCATCGGATGCGTTTGCGAGCCATCAGCGGGTAAAAGATTGCGCTTCATTTGTTATGCTGGTGGGAAGTAGGTTTCTCGTCAACCTTATGGCCTAAAAAGAGGGTTATGTTAGTTATCCCACCTACCTTTACTATCAACATAAATATAGTATGAAGAAATTGTAACTAGAAACAGTAAAAGTAGGTAATTAAAGCAAAAACTACAATTAGACTAAGTTTTTGGCGAAGATTGTTGGAGATATTTGGACTGTTAAATTTTTGACAAAGCTTGTAACTAAAATATAAATAAACTAGCTGTCGCCCGCGGCTTCGCCTGCGTGAGTTTCGCTTAGATGAAAAATCTCTCTTGGAGCTTTTCATCAGATCTTCAATTTTTATACGTCAGCAGAAAATGCTCATCAGGTTGAACGACTTTTAATAAGGCGCCATTTCCATATATGTTAGTATAGCTGGTCTCTTGCAGTTCTTCATCAGATGTTCCAGATCTTCAATTTTTATACGTCATCAGAAAATGCTCATCAGGTTGAACGACTTTTGTTAAGGCACCATTTCCATATTTCTTATAGTTTAGCTGTTCTGCTATGGTTCTTCATCAGGTGTTCCAGTTTTCAAAATCAATTATAGCCTATATGTTGCCCAGGCTTAATAGCTATACAACAAAAAAAGTTTCATTCAAATCCGTCCAGTAGTTTTTGCGTGAAACGCGTACATACATACAGACAGACAGACAGACAGACAGACAAGAAATTCCAAAAAATGTTTTTTGCTTTCTATTATTCTTTTTAAGTGTCCCTCTATCCATTTCAGTCAAAAATACTAAATGTACAGACAAAATATTTTTACTGTTTTATTATATGTATAGATAAATTAAATGTCGTACAGTGTTGACAAGATGTTGCCTTGCGTTAAGGTGCTCAGAAGGCTGGTAGCATTGCCAAGTTAATTAGCAATGCTGATCCTTTGAGCCAGGTAGTTCCCAGCCCTCTAGTCACGGGATACCTCGATCAGCCTTTTAGAAAAAAAACTTTAAAAAGCTGTTATCTTTACTAGTTTAGTAAAACTGATGTCTTTGTTTGAAAGCGCTAATTCCCGGAACTTCTAATAGGATTTGAATTTTTTTTCTATGTATATAATCCCGAAATCCCGAGGGAAGTCATGAGGCACAAGCATGGCTTATAATAATGTGTTGTAGCACTTGTAGCCAGCAATAGTGTAGCATTTTTCAGTATTCGTATACATTAAAATCATTTTGAACCATAATTTTTTTTTTACTTTTTCATACTTACGTTTGATTACGTGTTTACGTTTGACGACCTCCGTGGCCCAACGGTCATCACGCCAGACTGTCACACCGGAGGTTCTGGGTTCGATCCCCGGTCGGGTCAAGATGGAAAATGATCTTTTTCAAATTGACCTGGGTCTTGGATGTTTATCTATAATATGTATTTGTTATAAAATATAGAATCGTTGAGTTAGCATCCCGTAACACAAGTCTCGAACTTACTTTGGGGTTAACTCAATTTGTGTAGTTTGTCCGGTATATATTTATATTTATGACGGTAAGACCTAACCAAAAAATATTTCTACTTTTATTTTAATAATTATTATTTTAAATATAAATAATAATATTTTAGTTTTTCATAAATAAAAAAAAATGAAAACTATTTTCAAAGAGTCGTTAAGACTCCTAGATACAAATAAAGAATAACTTAAAAAATATTTTTAAAAATCGCAATTTGTCGGCAATTCACAATAAAAAATTAATAGCGAAATTACCACAAAAGAACATCAGTTAGCAGTAAAGGTCATGTCAACGTTGATGGATTACTTACGGGTAATCTTTTAAATAATATTTAAACAAAAAATATAATATTCCCCTCTATGTACTATTTATACATTATGGAGACTCGCTTTAGTTTCGTTAAAGTTTAATAATTCATTGTAAACATTACAACGTATGTCTGTCATTATCTATTTTCTATATATACAAAAGAGAACGTTGACTAATGAGGGATTTTCCGAGACCCAAATAAAAAAAAATGTTCCAGATGACTTCATAGATGGCGCTTAAGTAAAAGGCGAGAGAAAAAGTTCCATACAAAAAGCAAAAATTCACGGGATTGGCATTTTTTTTAAATAAAACTTAGTAAAAAAAACATCTAAAAAGTATCAATATTATGATTTGTGCAACTGTCAAACTGTTAGGTGATTTTTCTTTCTTTCATTGAGCTTTCATAAAACGCTATCTGTTGAGACTTTTTTATACAGATTTTTTTTCTTAATTGAGCTGTCAGAAAATCGCTCATTGATTGATATAGAGTCAAAATCGCTATACCTACGTAGAGAAACTTGAAATTTTGCAGAGAGATTTTATCTTATCATTATTGATTATTAAGTATTATTTGGAAATTCAACCCTTAGAGGGAGATAAAAGGGGTAAAAACGACATTCACGCGGGCGAATCCGAGGGCAAAAGTTAGTAAATAACAATAAAAAATCTTTATTTAAGCTTGGCCTTCACAGAAGGCTCTTTTTAGGTCAAAAACGAATTATTTAATCGTAATAAAGTATGTCTCAAAGCTACAAACTTCTAGCATTTCGGTACGACCACTGTTGCGGACAGCGCGCAACAAATCCAGACCATTCAGCGCGTCCCTATATTCCCGACGCGCCCTTGCTGAGTTGTGTGGCTCCCCTGCTGTTGAACCACGGCTTTCACGACGACACGGACTGTATCTTAGGTGGTGCGCCTCGCTGACAGGACCACAGAAGCAGGTAACTTTACCACGGCACAAATAAGAACACTTTTTTCCTTTTCTTCCTTTTATTTCTTCACTCCACAACACACGAACGACGAAGCCATACAAACATACCCTGTTTATATAGCCTCGTGGCCGGCTAATGGTGGGGAGTGCAAAAACCCCTCCTCCCACTACTCGGCTTACATTTTTCACAACTACCCTCTATATACAATATTTGGCCACGACCCCGTGCTTGTTTACATACATCAACTTCTTCCTGTTTCAGACCGGGATACTTAATTATCCCAGTCCCAAACCGGGATAGCACATACTCCTAACCGGCTGGGGAACAAAAGTCACAAATTTAAAACCTTTATTTGTAAACATTACATATTATATACATTTCATAGGGGCGGGCAAATCTATTTTATACTCTATATATGTGCTTAACTAGCCTAAAAACATAATCTATCTACCTAATTTGGGCAAAGCCTTAATTTACATTAAAATACATAAGAAAAACTACCCTATTGGAAGTTTACCGTAACGCGACCTCAGGTAGTTTAACATTAGCTACATACATTTTATTAATTCGGCTGTCCATAACAACCACTGTTGAGAAGAAATGCCAAAAGAAACTCATGAAACACTCTTGGTCGCCTAACATAGTACATACATAAACCCTGAAAACATAACACTCCTTTTTTGAGCAGTCAGGTCAAAACATCACGCCATGCGTATTGAACGTCGCCAAGTCAAACATACCCAAATTATCTATATTATCTATGTAAATAAATATTTGCAAATAGCAACACCATACAAGAGGCCATTTCTATACCGGATTATACCGCACTTGGCAGGATTAATGAGATAAAGTGAAAAAAACTGTTATCAATTAGACAGTGCTTGCCGCCGGAACTGATAACAGGCAGGATGTCGCCCCGCCCTCTGGGGGAGAAATTATTAAAATACATTTTAAATGACTCTGAGTTTGAGCAGGCTTCTTCTGCTAAATGAAACATCATTTGACATCATACATCATACACACTGTACACAACACATTAAAAAATTTTATTTTTATTTTTTCTACATACGTGGTACGTACGACAATAAAGTAAGGTACTATTTGTAAATAAACTTTAGGTTATAAGTAATCTAGTATCATAATCTTAGCATATTACTGGTAATATTGCGTTCTCTATACTTATCATGTGTTCAAATATATGTTTAATAAGTCTGTTTACACATTTAGAGGGGAGAGACTGGTCACTGAGACACCAGTCTCTTACAATCTTATACTGTTATTCTTAACCTTAGACTTCTTATTTCTGTAAATGTTAGATTGTGGAGAGAAATAAAGTAATTTTGAATTTTTGAATTTTGAAACATGCGTTCTTGAACATAACAAAAATATTGATTTTAAGGCTAGTGACTTACTCAAATACCTTTGATGATACAGTAACACATTTTTGTATTGTCAATCTAAATACAACGTACTACAAAAATAATAATTAATTAATATGGATAATTGATAAATAATACTGGCCTTTGCATAAAGATTTTAGTGTTATTATGACACATAAACTTTGTGTACAGTGCTACAGAGTTCACATATCTTTTGGAGAGTGAGTTATCAGTCAAATTTATTAAGTTCAATCAAATTATAACCAAAATTGATAAAGCTGTGTGGGGTGATCGATGCGCGTGATCGATAAAGATGATAAATTGGCCTTGAACTTATGTTATCGTCTTATTTGTGATTTTGTTACTATGTCTCCTTAGCTTACTTCATTGGCCTAAAAAACAATTTTAAAATATTGATTATTTCTACCCCTTTGACGTCAAAACAGGGACAACGAAAATACACGAAAAGTTTATGTCATAAATTTAAAACATCAGTTTGAATTATGACAAATTATATCATTTCAAAATTACCATTGCTCAAAAGAACACATCTGACGTTATTGTTTTTCGATCATTCTCTGAAGATTCTACATTTATTGTCTGCAAGTCATTGGTGATTCCCCTGCATATTACCACTTACTATCTCCTGAATTATTCCGTATCTTACAATGCAATAGGTGTGCAATGTGCATGTTCAATACAAATCGATAAGCATACATAGAGTCAAGCTCCACGAGTAGTAAGTGAAGTGTACGTCCTGTACATTCATTTAAGAATAAATAATATAGTTAATTAGCTAAATAAAAAAAAATATAAACCAATATTGTAAATAGTCGATGTAAGTTGTCTAGGAATATCGCATCCTTGTGCAATTTGTGCATACATGTATTGAGTCATGGACTTTTTATGACTTTTTTTGTAATAATTCAGAATAACTTGGAATCTAACCAAAGATGGACCTATAAATAAAGATAAAAAAAATAAAAATAATTTCATAAAATTGCTATTAAAAAAGCTATTCCTTTAACTAAAGTAGAATTATAAATGAATGGAAGAAAGCGTACATATTTCATTTAATCACTTAATTAATACTCATATAAGGTACCTATTTAATAACTGACAAAAAAAATCCTGAAAATAAAATAATAGAATATTTCCTTTTTATACTTCGAAATGGCAAAATCGTGCATTTTACGACGACGCGTTATTTGCCAGTGACAAACTAATAATACGAGCACTTTGACTCCGAATTAGTTTGCTTGAGGTCACCGAGTTCAATTACACAGGACATGTGCAAAAAGCCAAAAAATCCAGTCCAGTATTGGTATTAAAATTAACGGGGATTTCTAATAGGTTTACGCGTTTTTAGGGTTCCGTACCTGAAAAGGCAAAAACGGAACCCTTATGAGATCATATTATCGTCCGTCTGTCTGTCAAACTTTTTTTTCTCACGAACGCTTAAAGGTATTAAGTTGAAATTAATATCGAATACTCGGATCTACGGTCTCTTTCTGTCAACGTCAACGCGATCAAGAGATATTACCGTAAATGTTGCGAATTTTCGCATGTTTTGCGATTTCAGGCAGCAATCAAAACCTATGGGGTTCTTCCCGTTGACCTAAAATTATGAAAATTGGCAAAAAGCTAGTACTTATACAGGAATAAATCTGAAAATTGTAAATATGTTGTTGGAAGTCTTAAAGAAAGTGGTACAAACTTATTTTCGCTGAATTTAGTATGAATCTTAGGGATTGAACTGCAAAGATAAGTTTGTTTTTGAAACTAGTTGGTCTTTTATATAGAGCTATAATGTGAGATGCTTTGCGTGTACGGAACCCTCGGTGCGCGAGCTTGACTCGCACTTGGCCGGTTTTTTAGACTGATTCTTGTCTAGCTCCATTCCTCGGTAAGAATCGTCAGTAAAAACAATATGTTTAATTGCTCAATCATTGCGTATTTCCAGGAAACAAACGAAATTAGCCTTTATTATAAGTAAAATAAATATTTAACAAAATGTCGTCCCTAACTCAAGTATTATGAACATAATTTCAAAGCATTTTTTCCACGAGGTAACAGCCAACCCCTCGATTTTTATCAAATGAAATTGAATACTAATCGCTGTTACTTAAGGTTGAATTTTGATGACTTGCGTTAAATGACATTGATAATCACAGAGATAATACAAGCCGTTAGAGCGCTACTCAATTAAGACGGACATTAAAAATATTTCACCTGTGGCTTTTTAACTAAATTACTTCATTTGCCCTTAGTTCAAGGAGGTATTTTTATGTTTAACTTACGATTACACCAATGACATTTGACATACATGTACGTACATAGAACATACTTATGTTAGCATCGTGTTAAAATAAAATAGGGTCCTAGCTTGTACAATAGTTAATTGTATTTTCTTTACTCATGTTTATTCCACCTAATTATAGAACTTAATATAGGCACTGCTACCTTCCTCAAGATATTTTTTGCCAGCCTCTAAGGCAAAAACCCTATCTTCTTTATTTCTGGATTTGCAGTGTGCACTCTAATGTTGAATGCTATGATATAGTTACTATCGGACGTGCTATATGGCCTTTTTTCTGAAGTGTTAACATTTTTTTTAACTTTAAAAAAGGAACATTGGTAGGTATTTTAGTGATGTGAAAAATTATAATAAAGTTAAAGTTATAGAAAACGGAAGTGCCGAATACATAGAAAAACAGTTAAAAAAAAAAGTTATATTTTAATGTAACATCAATAAATGATATTAGCACAGGTATTCTGTCCGGACGCACTTCATTAAAATTTATTAAGTGTGCAAGGACAGGATGTAAAACTAAATATTTTAATTGAAATTCGTTGTTTGATAAGATTTACATTTTTGTTCAAAATTATTTATATTTTCGATTTATTATCTCCTCTCGAGAATTAAGTATTGAGATGTGAAATAAGAAAAATTACATTGTCACGAAACTAAAAATAGATGGATATATGTACTTACTGACTGTACATACATATGTATTTCTTTTTAATTCTAATTTATACTTGCTAAACCCAGCGGCTTCGATCCCGTCTAAATCTTATTTTTATGTAATACGTAATTGTTTTTTCACTTCTCATGCTCTGAAAGTGCTTATTTGTGCAGGATATAGGCTGCACAAAATCGAATTTTGTGCACAAGGGCATTAACGTATCTACTCATAAATGTATCTATATTAAGGCAAAGAAAATGAGCCATACAGCCAAACACGATAAAAAGTTCATACACTGAGAAAAATTTTAGGCCTGTTCGTACATTACCTTAATGTACAAGCAAGTTAAACTAAAATAAGGAAGCAGTTTCCTTATTTTTGTTGAGTATTACGTAATAATGTAGCATATTCCTCAAGCGTTTTATACCACAACATGATCTGTAATGTATTCGCTGTCAAGTACGTAAACATAGAAAGCATCATTACTCATGTTGCCAAATCATAATGTTTATTAACTCACACCAGTCTGGTATGGACAAGGACACATTAAAAATCATTACAATACTAATAGATCCTTATAAGTATGTAAAATACAGATAAATAATGTCAATGGTACAGTATACCACTGCCACATACGTATAATGTCGTTTAAGCATTGTGTATGTGTGCCAATTCCATATACATACCGAAAACTAGATAATGCTAATGCTACCTTGTAACTTACCCGTTACATTATAGGTAGCTCGCATCTCGATTTTAATGTAACTGTGACATAAAAAAGGTAAGACATTACGTAAAATGTCGTCGGAAAATTGTGAAATTGAAAATTGAAATTATACATACTCCTCAACTAAAGAATGCTGCTGAACCGTATTATGTGCACGTTACTTTATACGTAACTCGAAGCAAGACCATAATGTGCAGGGTACATTATAATAATAGCACATACTTATACTGTCGCTGAAATATTGCGTAAAGATACAAAATCATGGTAGGAAATCTGCAACCAGATAATGCTTCTGCTCCCTTGTGACTTACCCGTTACATTATAGGTAGCTCGCATCTCGATTGCAATGTAACAGCGACGTAAAAGGGTGTGATATTACGTAAAATGTCGTCAGAAAATTGTATAAAGAGGCTGATCAATTATACATACTCCACAACTAAAGAATGCTGCTGGAACAGTATTATGTGCATGTTACATTATACGTAACACGATGACAGACCGTAATGTGCAGGGTACATTATAAAAATAGCACATACTTATACTGTCGCTGAAATATTGCGTAAAGATACAAAATCATGGTAGAAAATCTGCAACCAGATAATGCTTCTGCTCCCTTGTGACTTACCCGTTACATTATAGGTAGCTCGCATCTCGATTGCAATGTAACAGCGACGTAAAAAGGTGTGGTATTACGTAAAATGTCGTCAGAAAATTGTGTAAAGAGGCTGATCAATTATAAATACTCCACAACTAAAGAATGCTGCTGGAACAGTATTATGTGCATGTTACATTATACGTAA
The DNA here is from genome assembly GCA_018467065.1 of Ephestia elutella. Lineage (NCBI taxonomy): Eukaryota > Metazoa > Arthropoda > Insecta > Lepidoptera > Pyralidae > Ephestia > Ephestia elutella. The sequence goes on along the minus strand of CM031570.1, from coordinate 11,073,209 downwards.
CTCGAAGATAGGTCGTAATGTGCAAGGTACATTATAATAATAGCACATAATTACACTGTCGGTGAAATATTGCGTAAAGATACAAAATCATTATAGGAAATCTACAACCAGATAATGCTTCTGCTCCCTTGTGACTTACCCGTTACATTATAGGTAGCTCGCATCTCGATTGCAATGTAACAGCGACGTAAAAAGGTGTGGTATTACGTAAAATGTCGTCAGAAAATTGTGTAAAGAGGCTGATCAATTATAAATACTCCACAACTAAAGAATGCTGCTGGAACAGTATTATGTGCATGTTACATTATACGTAACTCGAAGATAGGTCGTAATGTGCAGGGTACATTATAATAATAGCACATAATTACACTGTCGGTGAAATATTGCGTAAAGATACAAAATCATTATAGGAAATCTACAACCAGATAATGCTTCTGCTACCATATAACTAACCAGTTACATAACAGGTAGCTCGCATCTCAATTTTAATGTAAAAGCGACATAAAAAGGTGTGACATTACGTAAAATGTCTTCGGAAAATTGTGTAAAGATACTGATCAATTATACATACTCCACTACTAAAGAGTGCTGCTGGAACAATATTATGTGCACGTTACATTATACGTAACTCGAAGATAGACCGTAATGTGCAGGGTACATTATAATAAAGCACATACTTAAGGTGGACGCACACTTGGCCGCACCGCAGTCGCTGCATTAGGAATTCTTTATATGAAGTTCTATGCAACCTCGCACACCTAGCCGCACCGCAGTCGCCGCAGTCCCTTGAAGCGGCCGAATTCCCCAAGCCCCGCCCACCGCTGCCGCATTGAAACGCTGCGGCTAGCGTTTGCGAATGACGTCAGCCGCAAACGCAGGCCGCATCGCACGCTGCGGCCAGCGTCTGCGGCTGACGTCATGCGCATCCGTGTATCGGGATGTGCATGAGCACTGTAAAAACTATACAAATCCCTGGCACATACGTTGGACCAGCAGTAGCGATTTATGGCGGTAACCAATGAAATTCTCAATTTAATTAGAGTCTCTTTATTGTAGTTATTATACAATAAACAATAGAGATACATTTGCTGATGCAGCTGTTTTGTTTCGAGCATATTAATTTATTTAAAAAATAATTATAAACTGTAAATACCATCTTCCTTGATTGTATCTTGTTGTGGTAAAAGAAGTATGTCAAGACGTCCCTGGCGTTTTTTTTCTTTTGCCTTTTGACGTCAAAGTGGCAGGACCTTCTGGAAGTGTTACTCAGTGGCTGGTAATTTACACCTAAAGACTTAGTACTACATATGTACGGGTATATACTCAATTTTCAATACAATTTTAGGTGCTAAATTAAACTTATGTGATTAAAACATGGGTCCAGCCATTTTGATGCTTCATGGTATTGCTGAATTCATAATATGAAAATCGTTAGAGCTAGAGGAAAATCAAATGTGGAAACTTAGTACGTCCTGAGTACATGAACATGTGTAATTTTCATATTTATAGCCTAAGTATACATCAAAAGTTCATCAAAAGTTAAGGGCGGGTAAAAAAAGAAAAACGCCAGAGACGTCTTGACATACGACTGCGGGGACTGCGGTGCGTGCAGCGACTGCGGAGACTGCATTGCGTGCGGCGACTGCGGGGACTAAAGCGCGTGCGGTGCGGCCAGGTGTGCATTCATTTTAACAAATTCGATGACTGCGGCGACTGCGGTGCGGCCAAGTGTGCGTCCACCTTTATATTGTCGCTGAGACTTAGGGATGCAAGTTTTAAAAAAATATAGATATATCGATATCGATATATATCGAACAAAGTCGATATTCATATATCGATATATCGGTGTAGCAGGTCGATCTGGCCGATATATCGATATTTTATTTTTATTTTTAGGGAAATAAAGGAATCGGGATAAAAGTTAGCCTACGAGCCTGAGTGCGAGTGTGTATATGCACTTGCGGTGTCTCGTATATCTCGCTCGCGCTCATGCGCCTACCTTTTATACCGAGAGCTCCCAGATAGGGAGGAGTGTACAGCCGATATGAAGAACCCTCAGAAATGTTTTTTTAAATCTTAGTTATCAAGGTCTGTGGCTGTGAAAGTCTTAATTGTCATTGGAAATAACAAGTTACAGATAAAACTAAGATATATTAAGTAGGGGTGGGTCGAGCGTACTCCGTGGTCGAGCGGTTAGTTCCAGAAAAAAAAATTAAAATCGATATATTGAGTTCATATCGATATTTATATATCGTTACAAACTATGTTCCGATATTAGTATATATCGATATTTTCGTGGGTCGGTATATCGATATTTATCGGGTTCCCGATATATAGTTGCAACCCTACTTATACTATTGCGTATAAATACAAAATCATTGTAACTTTACATGATCTTTACGCAGTATTTCAGCGACAGTTGATAATGTAAAATCCGTAAAATGTGGTCGGAACATTGGCAAGTATACGATCAATAATTATACATACATTTCTTCTTATTTATGGTGATGCAACCGTATAATGTGTCCGACACTAGTATTGTCAAGTATTGTGCTCTCGTCATTTAGTTTGTGGATTCTGTGTTCGGTGACTAAACTCGTGGTGGTGTTTTGTGTCTTTTAAGCAGTTTTATTTGTAAAAACATTGAAAATAGGTACTAAGTAATAAAAATTGTAATAGATTGAAATACCACAACTGGTATTTCATTTTATTGCGATATCTGGGTATGATCTACTTACATTTTAAGTAACTATAAACATTGACAAAATAAAAATGGCCGAACCGGCAAGGCAGTGTGAATTAATAAAAATTCTTGAAGAAACGTCGTTAAAGGAACAGTATCTGCAGGTGTTTACTGGTAAGTACATTGGGTTTTGATATAATTTAAAATTTTCCATCTCTGTATGTTGTGTTGGTGAACTTGCATGCATAGGTATGTCTTAGTCGCCATTTACGACACCTCGGTCATCTCGGTCTCACTTTTGTTTGACGCCCAGCAATCACGCGCTAAAAACCCTCCGAAACTTAAACCCGCTTTGAAAAGTAAAGCATGAGTAAAGCATCTCAGTTCTCTAATCATCTGCTCTTACTTATGATTTCTTATATTTTGCAGATAATTACATTGATGATAATGCATTAAAAATACTTGATGATGAAGGACTACAACAATTAATACCTATAGTCGGACATCGCATGAAAATAAAAGCAGCACTCAAAAAATGGAAATTGCTCAATGAGTCGGTTAGTTATTTAATTTTTCCTGAACCGCTGAGTCCTGACCATCATACCAGCCTACTTTAATATCCCTCTATTGAGAATGGACCTGTTTAATGTAGTTAGGAGCATTCTTCAATATGGTTAAACAAATGCCCTTCCTCTGGTGAGGATTCGTACATTACACCAACTTGACTGAAGGTATAGCATTGAAATGTAAGCTTATGTTGTGTTATCGAATGAATTTATTGAGTGGGCAATGAGTGGCAAATGCGTGGTTGACGAGTGAACAAACATTTGTCGTGACAAAAAATTCACTCTTGAATAACACGACTTATAGCTTACATTTCAATGATATTCCTTGAGTAAAGTTATAGCGGAGTCGGTTTTGAGTGGTTGTAATGTGCGAAGACCTTTACCTAAACATCAGCTTCAAATATGGCCAGGATTTTAGCCAGGTATGTACAAGGCTTACATTGCCCTTTTGTTCGGATTCAGACATGCAATGTATGCTGACTTCGATAAAGTGATCAAATGTTTGATTCTGTCCGGCCTTGGTTTTTTTACACCATTATAATTTTAGTAGATATATAGTTGTCTATCTGTTTCAGTTAATGAACGACAGTGCCTTGCAAGAAATATTTGACTCTGAAGATATTAACAAAAATTGTGTTGTTGAAAGCCAAATATTTGCTTATGAAGTACAGGATAATGGTTCCTTAATTTGCAACAGTTTAAGTCAAATGAAAAATGCCAATGCTGGTAGTCCAATACAGGAAAAGGATAGAATACCAGAAACCTTAGAAAGCATCAAGAATATTACAAATTGCAGCAACAGTGTAAGTTATACATTTCATTTGTATTTTTAACCGACTTCAAAAAAAAGGAGGTTATTAATTTGACCAGTATGTATATAATATTTCCAGAACTGCCCAGTTTTCGTATATGTTAGTCTATATCAGCGTCTGAACAAATGTGCCAAATTTCCAAAGTATATGTTTTTATGTTTGTGCTCGCATATCTCTGGAACTACAAGTCTGATTTAAGTAATTCTTTTTTGTTGTACTAGATATTATTCAACTTAAGGAATACTGCAAGTTTCATCAAAATCGGTTTAGTAGTTTTTGAGATAGGGAATTTCATAATATTGAAGTCCGCTGTATTTGTTAAAAAAATTACTTGTTTTGTTCAAATACTCCAATGATTTGGTCTATTGTAATTATTTTATCTCTTCATTTAAATGAATTTAAATACTCTCAAACAATGGCTCTACGATATCCAAATCAAATACCAATTTTACAAATATTAATAGGAAACCCTAAGGAAATATTGCTGCTAATGTTTGTCCACCTGTTCACAATCTCTATAATCACATTTTTTTTTTGTTTTAGGTTGAAACAATTTTAAATGTGAGGATTATAAACGATTCTGTCTTGCTGGAAACATAATGCATCATGTAGTATAGTTGCCGAACACAGAATCCATCACGTAGTTTAGTTGCCGAACACAGAATCCACCACGTAGTTTAGTTGCCGAACACAGAATCCATCACGTAGTTTAGTTGCCGAACACAGAATTCATGAGATGAGTTCAGTTGCCAAATGCAATCCATTAGTATAATAAGCTTGCAGCTTATTTCATGATAATTATTTCTGATTTCAAGAATATTTCATTTGTTTAACAGAGTAGTTCTGATGGCAGAGCAATTTTAGCAGAGGGTAGGAGAGCTGAAGGCTTACTAAAAGAAAGCGACCGTAAGAGGTTGAGCCAAATTATCATTCTTCATCTCCTTGAAAATAACCCATCCAGAGCTATATCAACATGTGAATTTCAAAACTTAGCAGCACAAATACAGGAACTGTTTAAACAAGAAAGTTCCGTGGTATATTATTCTCCCTATGAACCTGCTATTGGCAACAAGGGTTATAAAAAAAACACTAGTGGAAAGTTGTATGAATCTTACATCAGTCGCAGACGAAAGTTAAGGTCCAGGGGAGAATTACCAGGTACAAGCCGATCGTCTTCAACGTCGCGGTCTACATGTACGGATACTACAGAAACGGTATCCATTACTGGTAGTGATATCGATCTACTAGGTAACTCTAAAATCTTTAACTTATCTATGTGTTTTAACTTCTTTTATTTTCTATCACCCTGTTTAATTATCTTTGTTATAGATGATGAAACATCTGAAGAAAAATTTACTTGGTTGCAAAATAGCATTGAACCCTGGCGAATGGTTGAAGAATATTGGAGTGCAACAACAGCTGTTCGCCTTAAGCCTATAATTGTTGGAGAAGGAAAAATTTCTGAATATTTCAATACTTTTCCAGCGCTAACACAGCCTCTGGGTTATACTCTGGTAAGCAAACCCTATATATACTGCTTCCACATTTCACTCTTTACCTTATGCACAAATTGAATCTCAACTTAAATATATATCACCCTGTTCAACGTTTTATAATGCAGTAGCTGAGAAAAAATAATTTTGGGTAAGTATGTAAAAGAAATAGAAATATAATTGGCCGATGATAATAATTTGTTAAATCTCTAACAAATGACTAAGTCCTTCTAACTAACTTCCTTCCATGTTACTGGGGCCATCTGGGCAACTGCATTGTAAAAGTTTTAAAATTATGTATGCTTAATACATAATAATACATAAATATTATATTTTTGTTGGTGTTCTTTCTGTTTTAGTAGTACGTATGTTTTTTAAAACAGATATATTTTCGACCCTGTATTATTTTTCTTATCATATTTTCAGTTATTGCAAGATTTTGAAATCCTCCACCAAAATAAAAATGATGGCCTTTTTTCCAATATTGTCCTGCTACGAGAGAAAATTGTACAGCTTGCTCGAGACAAAGTAAACACGACTAGGGACAAAGATATAAAGAAATGTATATTAAATTACATTGACCTCACTAAAGGTAAGAAAGATAACATAGTAGATAAAAAGTAGCCTATGTCACCCCCAGGCCCTCTTGCTAAATTTAAAATGTACAAGGAATATAATGTTTTTGCAGAAGCTGATAATGAGACATATACAAATGTGGCGCTGATACTTTTGGCTTACGTTATTGGGACGTGTCCGACTCGAAAACGAGGCAAACAATACTGGAAACCATCTCGCGCTGAAATACGCGACGGGTTCATAACACAGGTGGCATCTGAGGCGGAGGTGTATTCAGTAATTGAATCAAGACGAGCTAAGCTGCAGAGACTTGGAAGAACGTTACAGCCTTTTATTATTTTCGTGGGTGAATCTCTGGCAGCTGTAAGGGCTTCCTATGTTATTATCAACAATACTTGTTACAATTTTCCAAAATTAGTTACAGCAGTGGATGCTGCTTTTAAAATATTCCATGCCACTGGGGCCTGTTATCCCGAAGAATGTATGGATGTCTGGCATGTAATCCAAATTGGTTTCTATAAAATTAAAACTAAGTTTGACCGAACTAACCAAGCCATAAATTGCCTTTTAAATGACCTAGGGTTATTGGTATAACTTTAAATACAGGTCAAAATAAAATCAATAATGTTTGAATATACTTGTTACTATTGTAAAAATAAGCTTAAATCTATACAGCTATTGATAACGCATCTTAGGTTATTTTGTAAACGTTCAAGCGGCATTTCAGATTTTATTTGCGGTGAAGATGGATGTTTGCGACATTATTGTTCAGCTTTATCATTTAAAAAACATTTGTTTAAGTGCCATTCTCATGATTCGCGGGTAAATATATCAAAAGACTTGCCGTCTTCATCCGTAACGCCGCAAGTTGAGTCTGAAAGCTTCGGAGAATCAGTAGCGTCGACAGTTAGTCAGAGCGCCTTAACCTGTGAAAGTGCTCAGTATACTCTTACACTAGAAATGTCTCATTTTGTTTCATCTTTATATGTTGACCCTAAAATACCACGCAGTGTGGTGCAGAATATAATAGTATTACTGCAAAGTTATATGTCTAAGACGCAAGATGTTCTGTTGCAACATTTTCGAGAATTCGTATCAGCTAGTGAAATAAGCCACAACACCAATGAGGCTATTAAACATTTGTTATCATTGAATAGTACAGTTTTGAACGATTTGCGTACAGAATACAAACGTTTCAATTTTTTTAAAAATTTAGGAACATACATAGAACCTTTGGAAAAAGTTATTGGCCAACGTATGGAAAATAGACAAGCGCGATCTGGAATTATGTCTTTAATTCCGACTTCAAGCACAATGCAAATAATACCCATAGAATTAGTACTTCAAAAATTCTTTTCCTTAAAAAACGTTTTAGAAGACACTTTAGACTATTTACAAAGTTTGAAGAAAAACTCATATCCTATTGTTAATATTATTCAGGGTACTATATGGCAAGAAATGCTTATAATGGACACTGAGAATGAAATAACACTTCCTATTGTTATTTATTTCGACGATTTTGAAATAGGCAATCCGTTGGGTAGCCACGCCGGAATCCATAAGCTAGGTGGTGTCTATTTATCAATACCATGTCTTCCTCCCCATTATACCTCTCTTTTACAAAATATTTTTGTATTGGCTTTATTTCATTCATCCGATCGGGTTGCTTTCGGTAATAACCTGGTATTTCAAAAAGTTATTGACCAGCTTAACCATCTTAGAACCAATGGTATTACTATTAAATCAAATGTTTTTGAGGGTGTTATTAAGTTCCGTGTAGTGACCATTACCGGTGACAATTTGGGTTTAAATTGTATTATGGGCTTTGTTGAAAGTTTTGTTGCTCATCATCCTTGCAGAATATGTAATGCAAATAAAGCCCAAATAAAAACTTTGTATTTTGAAGACAAAAATTTGCTACGTACTCCTCAAAACTACGAGGAACAGCTACTCATTAACAATCATAGCGTGACAGGGGTTAAAGAAAAATGTGTTTGGCTTGCGTTACAAGGATTTTGTTTATTTGAAAATGTTGCAGTGGACGTGTTACATGATTATTTTGAGGGATGCTGTCGATATGTGATGACATTTGTAATAGAAACTTTGGTACAAAAATATAAACTTATTTCTGTAAATAACTTACAATTTAAGTTGCGCACATTTGATTACGGTCCAGATTCAAGCTCAAAACCGACAAATGCAGTAGTACTTGATGGGTCAGCTATTAAAGTAAAAACTTCAGCTTCTGAAATGCTTACTTTAGTTCGTTACTTTGGTCTTCTTGTAGGTTACCAAGTGCCAGATGGAAATGATGTTTGGTCGCTATATATCACTTTACGTCGTATATTAGATAAACTTATGACTCACAACGTTTATCGTGACACAAGTGAACAAATTAAGTTTTTGGTAGCTGAACTAAATGAATTGTATAGTAATTTAAGTCAGTCCCACTTGACACCAAAATTTCACTTTTTAACGCATTATCCCGAAATGTTTAAAAAATATGGCCCACTTACACAAATTTGGACAATGAGGTTTGAAGCAAAACACAGAGTAAGTAAATTTATTGCGAGATCATCATCAAGTCGAGTCAACATTTGTAAAACTATTGCAATTAAAAATCAATTAATGCTTAATGATTTATTCTTAAATGACAGTCCATTACAATGTATCCAATTTGGCGTTAAGAAGAAAATACCAGATTTAGAAATGCGTAACTTGAAGCAAAAATATTCTAATTTTCCGTCTTCATGCCAAACCATATATTCAATGTCTTGGATGAAAATAAAAGGTATCATGTATAAAAAGTTCTCTGTAGTCACGGAAAACCTGTGTGAGTTTTCAAGTTTACCTATTTTTCGGCAAATACAGGAAATATTTGTTACAGAAAATGACGACATACTTTTTTTATGCCTGTGTTTGGAAACCGTAGATTTCAATGAACATTATTTTGCATATGAAGTAAAGAAAGCTAATAATTTTGTACTTCTTAATTATGAGAATCTTTTGACCCCAGTAACGAACACATTATCAATAATGGCAGATTTAACCCATTACATTACTCTCAGGTGGACAATAGATTGAGTTATATACTTATTATTTCTATGTTTGGCTGCTAAACTACGTGGTTATAGTTTTAATGATTTAGCACATACACTACCTAGTGGTTAATGGAACTGATCCCAAGACTTATGTCGTAGGGCTAGGTAAAAACCATCAGACACATACATATACTCAGACACACACGAACACACACACACACACACACTATCTAGTAGTTAACTGAACTGATCCCAAGACTAAAACCATTAGAAAGAAAAGCTCAATGCCAATTCATAAGCTAGTACCTAGTTATTAGGTAGGTACCAGTTTACCTATGTAGGTATATATTAAATCATTGGCTGGTTGGTACCCAAAATAAACATTCTACTTAATATTCTACATTTTGTAATCGATACCTTGCATATTACTTGTATGATATTCAAAATGGCAATGATAAATGCTAATAATACACATACATAATTTATGTAATTTAACTAAGTATAAGATTGATACACACCAAGATTAGTAACACTGGTAGTCATTGGAAAAAAAATTCTCATTGAGTTACAGTGGTACTCATTGCAACTGACATGTAACTAATTTCACTCTGTTTGAGTCACAGTAATTAAGATTATACAAAACAATTGAAAAGATTGTCGTTTTTTATATGTATTAGGCTTTGAGTTTTATATCCATTATATAGTGGAGTCATGGCAAAATACATCATTGGGAAAAATGTCAGTTGTAATAAGCGCCACTATAATACAACGAGATTTTTTTTTTCCCAATGAGTATAAGTGTTACTCTTGATGTGACTCAGTGGGAACAAAGCTCGTTAAACAGCTGGTTTATTTTCAGAGTTAGTAATACTGCGAGCTGATTCTGTAAGAAAATGCAGCTGTACTACATACCGGGTGATTTTTTATTCGTTTTGGAAACTTTTCAGGGTGATAGTACCCGTGAAATTGAACAACTTTCTCCGAAGAACATGGGTCGAAATATGAAAAAAAAATCGGACCTCCCATAGAAAATCGATCAGCTGACTGTTGATTTTGTATGGAAGGTCTGATTTTTTTTCTTATTTTGACCCATGTTCCTTGGAGAAAGTTGTTCGATTTCACGGGTACTATCACCGTGAAAGTTTCCAAAACGAATAAAAAATCAACAGTATAAATATAACTGTCACCGAACACGTCGCGAAACAGCGAAGCTGCAGTTTTCTTACAGAATCAGACCGCTGGTGTCCAATCTATATATAAGCATTATTATTCTAAGTAACATAAGACATTATATAATAACATATTTAAAGTTATCATAGTATTATTTTTTCAATAAAATGGCGTCATTAATATAACTAAACGAGGCTTTGAATTTCTAAAATTCCTAACCTATGGTTGGGGTGACGCAGTATTTGTATGGCATGTGTAGTAAGAATGTATAAGTACTATGGAGCCAGATTAAATAATGTGATGTAATATTTATATACTAATGGTGTCGTACGATATGGCATCGGTTATGTTCAGTAAGGATACTGCAGTCGTACATGTTGTGGATTACGTACACTAAGGACGATGTAATCGTTCGCATTGGTGAAGCCTACGTACCGTTAAGATTAAATAATGTTGTACCGAAAACGATGCTGCTTGGTGGTATTGTACAGAAATGCGAGGCTGTGAGGCCTACGTCAAGTTAGAATGTGGTATCACAACACATTTATGCGTTGTCTACTTTCTGTAAATATGATAAGGACAAGTAGGTATGTTTCTTACGACCATATCATATTTACAGAATGTGGACAACGCATCAATGTGCTGTGATACCACATCATTCTCACATGACGTAGGCCTCAGTCTGGCATTTCTGTACAGTACTACCAAGCAGCATCGTTCTTATTATAATTTTTTAAATGTTAACGATACGTGGTCTTCACCATAGCATACGATAGGATCGTCCTTAGTTTACGTAACCCACAACATATTGTACGACTGCAGTATCCTTACCAAAAGTAACCGACACCATATCGTACGACTGCATAGTCCTTATTGTACGTAAGCCACACCATGCCATACGACTGCATCATCCTTACTGGATATAACCCGTAACATGCCGTACGACTGCGGCATCCTTACAGTACGTAACCCGTAACATGTCGTACGACTGCATCATCCTTAATGTACGTAACCCGTAACATGCTGTACGGCTGAATAATCCTTACTGTACGTAACCCGTTACATTCCGTACGACTACATTATCCTTACTGTTCGTAACCCGTAACATTCCGTACGAATGTATCATGCTTACTGTACGTAGCCCGTAACATGCCGTACGACTGCATCATCCTTACTGTACGTAACCTGTTTCATGCCGTACGACTGCATCATCTTTACTGTACGTAACCCGTAACATGCGGTACGACTGCATCATCATTACTGGACGTAACCCGTAACATGCCGTACGACTGCATCATCCTTACTGTACGTAACCCGTAACATGCCGTACGACTACATCATCCTTACTGGACGTAACCCGTAACATGCCGTACGACTGCATCATCCTTACTGTACGTAACCCGTAACATGCCGTACGACTACATCATCCTTACTGGACGTAACCCGTAACATGCCGTACGACTACATCATCCTTACTGGACGTAACCCGTAACATGCCGTACGACTACATCATCCTTACTGTACGTAACCCTTAACATTCCGTACGACTGCATCATCCTTAACGTACGTAACTCATAACATGCCGTACGACTACATCAACTTTATCGTTCGTAACAGACACAGAGATGCAACATAACGTACGACTGCATCGTCCGTACTGATAATAACCCACAACATCACGTACGATAGCATCTTCCTTGACGTACGTAGTCCACAACACACCATACGGGTGTAGTATCTTCAACGTACATAACTCACAACATGCCGTGCAGCTATAATATCCTTACCATACGTAACTCCCAACATTAATAGGACCATATTATGCTTACCGTCATACAGTAACATACATTATACGGTCACCACTATAAGATGTAAGTACGTCGCTACAGTCTTAGTAAGTATGGTGGTTACTGAAGTAAGTACGATCGCTACGTAATTGTTTGCATGTGTGAGTGTGTCTTGTATTTATTCCGTAATGTACAAAGCTCATTACTGCCATTACATTACACGTAATGTATCCGCATACATTTATACGCGTGGTACGTTTTTTACCAGAATTCTGCACGTGGCATCCAGAATTACGTATGTCCACTACGTATTTTTTTCTCAGTGTAGACAGAATTTGTTATTTTATAATATTTAATTTTAATTTATTTGCCTTATATGTTTTTTAAGACATAAAAGATATTAAAATTAAAATTCTAGTACAGTAGGTTATTTAATTAATTTAAGAAAAATATTATTACAAAATTAATTTAATAGTAGGCTGTATAGGTCTGCAGCCCAAGCCTATCAAGCACTGTCGTAGGATTAAAAAAATAAAGCGGCGGGAAACAGCTCTTGTTTTTTCGTGCGTTTATTAATTTCTTCAATTTGATTTATTTCCTCGCAATCGAAGTGAAAAGCAGAGTTTATAACTCGTCCACAAAACGATTTTTATCCTCGACATTACTATCAGCCCTCGCCTTCGGCTCGGGCTGCTAAAAGTCTCGGATAAGAATGTTTCGCTTTGTGCACTTGTTGTAAAATCTACTATTTCTATTCATTGGCTAATAAAAATTAAAAAGAAAATGATTCTAGAAAAATATTGTTTTTTTTTCTGTCTATGATTTAAAGTTTCTTTTTCATTTCCAGCCAGTATCAAATATGCCTATTTGTTTTTTTTTCGCAGGAGCAGCAGAGCATCCCTTGTCCATCGTTACCGCACACTTCCGCAGCCATGGCGCGTTCAAACAGATAACAATGGCGACATAAACAAAAGATCTTTTGTACTCTTCTCGATGAAAGTGTAGATTTTCGGATAATATTAGATTACTTTAGTTATTTTAGTTACATAGTCACTGTGCTATGCTTGGATTATACTGTTTATTGATGATAATACGCTCCTATTAGAAGTATCTGCACTACAGTATCTATAACCCAATTTTAATAAGTTATTATTGTATTAGTATATTGTAATTAGGTACCTAAAGGAAAAGTCCCAAAAGATGGGCAGGAATTTTATTTATAAAATACTATCTTTTGCCCGCGGCTTCGCCCGCGTGATTTTCCCACGGGAACAGTGCTTTTTCCCGGGATGAAAGGTACCCTATGTCCTTCTCTGTACTTCTAACTATGTGGTTGCGAAATTTCAGGAAGATTGGTTTAGTAGTTAAAGCATGAAGAGGTAACAAAAAAATAAATAAACAAATAAACTCACTTTCGGATTTTTCACTTATACCTAGGTGCTGCAATCACCAACCCATCTGACCTGCGTAGTACCGTACCATTCTCCCGTAGGATAAACTTTTTTCTTTTCAGGCTGTAAGACGAAAGTACTGCTACCTTGAGAACTACGTTTAGACGACCATCAACATATTTAAATGAAATACTAAATGAATTTTTACTCGTTCGGGATAACAAGTCAACTAAAGAATCACTTAAACATATCTTTTTCATTTATATATTTTTTTACGACCTAAAATTATAAAAAGAAAACAATTATGTTCACGCAACACGAGAGTACACTTAACGCCATCTAGCGATGAATAGCTATAAAATATTACATAAAATAAAGTAATCTTTCTATATTTCCGTGAGTTTTTAAAATGTTCATGCATACTTCTCAGTAGCAAGTGAATGATATAAATCATTGTTATTGCTTAATTCATGTTATTCTGAAATCAACCCTTTCATTTCGTTCGCACCAGGCGGTCTTATTTCTAACGAATCATAAATTGGATAATTTTTATCGTCTAGCCTGGAGTCTAGACATCAAAATAAATATCATTCGTATTACATCTAATTGAAAAATTATAGTATAATTTATTAATGAATACTTAGTTACATTATCGTGTTAAATCGGACGAGCTCTACAAGACATTGTTTTCAATTAGCTATGCACATCACGCGGTAAGACAAAAGCCTGGAAAGAAAAGGTGAAATATAATAGTAAGTCGTTAGGTGAGAATCAAAACGAAAAATAAAATTAAAAACACGCATTGCCTTATTTTAATCCTACAAATACATTAATTAAAACCAATGGATCGATTTGTCAATAGTTTGTGTCCATCACTATAGTTACAGTGTATTCTCGAATATCGTTCCAAATCGAATATTTTCCAGACAAAACAATCAATCTAATGACAAGACTTGAATGTACAGGTTTCTAGTAAGCACATACCTATAATGGACCTTTTTAATATATTTAAAAAACAAAATAATAATGATGCCTCTTTCACAATAAAACTATCCACTGTTGCAATGTTTAATTGGCATTAAAAACAAATATTTTGGACCATTTCCTCCTGTTTATTGACAATAAATGAGTAATAAAAGTGAAGTTGGTGAAATGAGTCGCGATTGTCAACGTTTATAGTTTCCCTTTTGTCGTTACGAGGTTACGAAACGACATTCTAATTTATATTTCCAAAAATGTTTTATCCAAATCAAGCAGGCAATAATCAAGGAAGTAAAAGGTACCTACATCATATAGAGGTACAGTCTAGAGTCAAAAGTGGAGTCATACCTTAAATATCATATTGCCTTGCAGGCGCGCAGTCCTTCATTGTGTGCGTTACGTCCATATTACGGACGTATAATTACAATAAGAACACTACTCACACTAAGCTAATTATCATATTACCCACCCACACCAAGACACAACTCTGCTGCATGCTTGTGCTTCGTGCTCATACTGCCTATGTGCTGCCATCTATCAAATTTACGGGGTACTAAGTAGTGGATTCTGACACAGAAATAATAATACACTACCTATAGTTTATTATAAAGCAAACCAATAGTGGTGAGTACGGTGACACGCAACCAATTGATAATTTCGTCACAAGCTAATGCATCTGCTGGTCTAATCGGTAGTCGGATGGACTGCAGTTGATACAGGTCAAAGTTCGAGTCACATCCAGATATTTTATTTTTCATATTAAACTCAATTCATAAGCCAAGAGTATTTTTATATAATGTAATTGATATGCTTTTATATATTTGTTATGAAATAAAAAATTCTCAAAAATCATGACTACTATTTATTCATGTAAATAGGTATAGTATACTTATGTAAAATTTATTATTATAAACTACACTAACAAATTCAAAATTTATGTTTAATCACTTCCCTATCTAATTACAGAATAAATAAGAACTTAAAAATAAGCATTCTGTAGTAAGTTACTTATAAGAATCTGTTCATTTATTTTATATATTATTACTAAATTATACTTTCGCTTTTTGTTAGTAAATATTGAGGTTATAGCTTAAGTATTCGTTTTCATCATGAAAAGAAGATTGAAACTAAACCTCAACATCTAACAATTTATCTCCTATTACGAAACATAACCGTGTATTTGTAATGCAAAAATACAAAAACAAGTAATAAGTATAAAAATAATTTAAATAATGTTTATACTTTTATAAAACCAGATTTGATACAATAGAAAGAGGACAGTTGGAATATACCTACTTAATGAATGAACTCACTGATTAAATTTAAACACAAATAATTAACTCACTATTTTGTAAAGTTGCCGTTGTTGTCTTTTCTACACATATTTCAATCACAAAAAAACTGTCCTAAACATCCATACAATGAGAAACTAATTCTTCCTTGCTCATCTTCTATGCACCATCAGGCCCCATAGATTTTCTATGGAGTTGAGGTTAGAAGACCGCGCTGGCCAAGGATGACATTTATTTCTGGAAGCGAAATAAATTATCCAGTTTTTTTATGCACGCCACCAGCTTGATATGCACGACGAACAGTAGATAGGCATCGAAACATCAAATAAATCAGCATAACGCCTGGTAGGTAAAATCATCGCCTTCATATTCTTCCAACATTATTGTTGCTGCTGCTCAGAGATAATAGTCGGTCTTCTACTTTGCGGCAAGGCTACCCTGCAGCAAGTCGCTACACCCAACGTGTTGTCCACTAAAAAAATATAATAATATAAAATTAGGTATTTAGTTTATATTTAATTTCAAAACTATCACTTATGCAAAGCAAAATCACGAAGAAAAATATATCAATACAATACATTAATATTATGTTATCATTTTATGTTTGAATTAATCACAAAATATTACACATTTACACACACATATTTCAAATCACAACTATTTATTTGTTTAAAAATACTCACACTTAATCCAGTTCCTTTCATTAGAAATTGAGACTATTTTGCAACCACTATCATGCAAAGTAAATCCGAATAGTCTCCATAATACCTACTTATAATGGCCTATATTGGCAAGTGTTGGTAAAGTAATATTCCACAAATACTTAGATAACTATCACTAACAAATGCGTTCAACTAAAACGAGAACTCGGTTGAAGTGATAAATTTGCGTCTGTCTTTTTTTTCATTCACCGTCAAATATTCATTTTCATAGCTGGTCCATACTGACCACCCATACGAAGTAACGATACCATAAAGTTAGAGCAAGGATTTTATAGACATACTATGAACGTTCCGTATCATTCATAGTATGTCTATGAAATCCATAAAAGTATGAAGCGCTCGCCGACTCGCCGCGCCAGCCTACCTACTTCTATGGAAACATCGTATTCGGTCGGTTGACATTGCACAGACACATAGGCGTTTTACAAATAACACACAATCATAAGGTCTTAAGTGCAAACACTTCTATAACCAATTAGTATGAGAAATTCTGACTCCACTTCTGGAGATGTCTGTACATACATCATAAAGGTATCTAAAGTTCATTTATCCATAATTGTCCTATTATAAAACATCTTACCATGTCTTTTTATGATTTTAAAACAATATAAATTAAAATGGACTTTTAAGGAAATTACTTTCGTGGTTTACATGTTTTACTTTAGAATGTTTAGGTTTGAACTAATATTTAATTTAATTTCAACAAAATTCAACAAAAAGTACTGTGAAGATTTACATAATAGGACAATTAAGAAAAAATGGAGTTCACCTATCTAGTCGTTGTGTGTGTTTCATTCCATATAATAACCACGACTCTCAGTCATAAAGAATGATCTATAGGAGAAGGATTCGTCATCTATGTGCTGTTTTTCATATAAAAGTATCTGTCACTCTAACTCTCAATAAATACTAGTGTAAACGTATATAGGTATGTAAACAGCAATACGTAAATTGCGGCTTCGTATATGCCACTTCTGTTAGGCTTGTATTATTTCTAATTATATGCTTGACACTAACAATTCACCATCATATCAGCGCCCCAATCTTCGAATCAAGATTCTAGATTTATAAAAATCTTGATTACATCCTGTTTTTTTTAATGAGACATTACTTATGACAAGGTTCCAAGATATGGCATCTGTTAAAGTTAACCCTTTGACTAATGCCAGTAAAATCCTCGGTCAGTTGCAACGGTCAAAGTTTTTTGTGTGGTCGTTTGGTAGTCGTTATGTCGTAAAGGGGTCGGGGGAGACTCCCTGATTATGACTCTAGTCATTTACGTCTCGGCTTGGATATGTTTATGTAACAGATAAGTTTTATGTAGCCAAATCATAAATACATATTTTTTTTTATTTTTAAATTGACCTTTCCTACAATGAATTGACCGTTTTGACATTGGCATGACTAAATACATATTTTAAAACTATAAAGAACAGAGATTACGTTTTACGGTTACGATAAAATACTATTCATAACCACAGATGTGCGGTTGTTCATTGCCACTGTTACAATTCGTATTTACTGTCCTAATCCTACTGATATTATAAATGCGAAAGTGAGTTTTTTTGTTACCTCTTCACGCTTTATCTACTGAACCAATCTTCCTGAAATTTTGCATACACATAAGAAGAAGTACTGAGAAGGACAAAGGGTACCTTTCATCCCGGAAAAAAGCACAGTTCCTATGAGAAATTCACGCGTACATAATAACTAGCTTTTCCCTCAGCTTCGCCCGCGTGGATTCCGTTCAACACTCATTTCACGTCCTAAGAAATAAATAATAAAAAGTAATAAATAAATAAGTAATAATAATAAATAAGTTGTAAGATTTCCAATTTTTTTTCCTTAGTGCTCACTTATAAAGAACATTTCTGAAAAATTTCAAGTTTCCACGTTCAGCGGTTTCGTCTCCGGGTATATCCCATCATGTGGTTAATAATTTACCACCTTAGATTTGTGTTTCTCGGCACGTGTTATAAATATATAAATAGTTATCGGCCTGCGGGTGCGTTTAACATACGGCGTGACGGACGTTGTCTAATATAATAGCGCAACGCGTGTGCGGGCGCAACGACGACGCTGGCCTGCGCAGGGACGTACTCAGGGCTCGGGGGTTGATGGTGTACAAAGAATATATTACTTTGATGTTTGTTATTTTATGAAAAGATCTATAACAAGGAAACGTTTTAAAAATTAATTTAAAATAAACTAAAATAAGTTATGCTCAATTTAGAGCCATGAAGCCTATGTCAAATGCTACAAAACAAGCGAGATATACAATATTAAAACAGTGTACCGATGGACAATCAATTAAAAACACAACAAATATTTTTTTAAATATATCAGAAGAAATTGTTTTTAAAATGTAAAACTACATATAAACATCCATCAATACTGACAAGACCCACGCTCTCGAAACAATTTTTAACATGTATAACAGTATTTACGCATGTCCTGCTACTTTACATGATGATTATTATTAAAACATTAAATAAATTAAGTAAATGTGAATTTAATGTTTTAATGAAAGATCTCGTTTTTTACCCTCTATGATTACAAAACATATGAAAGTGATATTTTATAACCTGATTCTTTAATATAATCTATAATAGCTTTATTTTGTCAGTTATAGAAACTTTTATAATATATTTTTTAATCAAAGTAACCTCTTGGAAATAAACAACACAGATTTTAAAACAGATATTTTTATTCTACTGGCTAACAAGCAACTCTACTTTTACTAGGAGAAACTTTTAAATCTAAAAACGTGTATCCTGAGTTCGGCCCTGCGTGTCATCACAACAGGCGTTATAATAGCGGGTGCAATGTTTTTTTTCTACGATTCGGACACAATAGGAACGTGAGGTGTCAAACAACCCTTTCGGCATATGGACGTTAGTTGCATTTCCGATTGTGCGCTCAAAAACGCGCATGTGATGTAGGTGAGTCGGACAAAATATCAAGAGGTCATTAGATAAAAGAAAATAAATAAAATGTCTTAACTTTCAATAGCTATATATGTATAAAAAAGGATTTAATTATTTTTCTTCTTACTAAATAATTTTGGTTTCCTGTAGCAAATAATTCTTTAAAGGTTTTTAAGAAATCATGTCGTAGAAATTATTTCGTTATGTGTTCATGACATGACATGTTATCTACATTTAAAAAAAAGGAAAAAAACATACCTTTTTGGATCCTAATTTAGTCTAACACATGACAGCACAAAATTCTTTTTGAACGCGCAAAACTTAAATTAGGTCTGTAAGAAAAAGTGCCACAAACTGTCCTTTTGTGCAACGGTGCATGTCTGGCTGTCTGTCTAACGCCAAAGGTGTACTTCCTACAGTTGTGCAGCGTGCGCAATCTGCATAGTTGCACATTTTGCGATTGTGCATTTTGCTGCTTTTGTGGGATTTCGGTGAATGAGGCCCTTTTGTTGTTAATGCGGTATACAAATAATGAGACTGCAATGACGGATGTATTGGTTGATGTCATTGATTTATCGTCATTTTACATTCGAGGTATATAGGATACTGCTGTTGTCCGCAGTTCCGTCCGCGGGACTAAGTACCTTATGTGTTTTTCATACAAATTTTCATACATACAAATTTGCAGGCTTTTGGAGGTTGGTTATTGAAAAATATTTTTATATAATATTTTAGCCTATATTTGACTTTGATTCTTCAATTATATCCATACCAAATTTCGTCAAACTCCGTCCAGTGGTTTAGCCGTGAAAGCATAACAGACATACAGTCTTTTTCGCATTTATGATATTGGTATGAATTTTTTTTTTTTCGTCTTACTTCATCAGCGGTTGAGGCGTTATTTACATATTCATTGAATCAGATCATTTAGAAATATTATTAATATTCCTTTCTTCCCATATGAGTGGCGGTAATTTCCAACGCACATAAAGGTCATTCCACACGTCACACGGGCAAGCATAAGGGCAGTTACACACTAATGGCCCACCTCGTTACAGACCCGTGATTATAAGGCCAAGGACTCACCTACTCTAATGAGCAGTGTTGGGATCTTATTATTAATATCGATGTCATTATCATAGAAATTTTAAATGTCTATGCATACGAATGAGTGTTTACGGAGATTGCTTGGGAAAACTGTAGATCGGAAACAAATAGAGAATAAAAATAGATCTATAAAAACAAAACATTTTAAATATCATATATTTTCTCTAATTACCCACAAAAGAATGACGCCATTTTATTGCCGCATTATTATAAAAAATTGCCGCTAATGTTAACAAAACAAATGAAAAATGCAAAGTTCAGAATTGTCACACGGATTATTAAAAAAAAAAGGAAATGAAATGGTTTAATTCTTTTATTTTATATATCTATGCTCTATTTAATGCATTGTAAGTCGTAAAGTAAGTGCCCTGGTATTTTCCAAATTACACTCTACCCAAGGTGCCTGCCAATTTTTAATGAAATCCGTTCTTAGTTCCTACTAAGAACGGATTTCATGGATAAAATGGAGTGTGTTTCCCATCCCTAGAGCCGACACCAAAGGGTGTGTAATGAGGTCTAGCGGCTAATTTGCCTGGAGTGCCCTGACACTCGTTCTGGCAGACACGCCCTAAGGGTGGGTTTACTGCCAAATAACATTTGTCTAATTAAATATGTAGTATTGTTTGCCAAGCCTTATTATTAGGCTAATTTACTGAATGACACACAATACCAACAAGAGTAAGTCTTAAATTTAAATATGTGAATTTGAAGAATGTTTATTGGAAAATTAAATTATTTATTTTCTTAACATATAGCGTTTTTGTTTTAAATAAAATAGGTAATAAGTACAGTAGGTACATGATGATCAGTGTTGCCAGCCGTATAAATAAAAGGGCAGGCATAACATTACCTTAGTTTTTGCTTTGAAGCTATGAGAAAACAATATTAAGATTTAATAGCTCTATACGTGAACTCTTCTTTCTTTCTATCACAAAAAAATCTTGAGACATAAATTGCAACATCTTATCTTAAAATACAATAAATTTTCCTTTTTAAATCGATCCAAAAAGGAAAAATCAATTCAAAATTAATAACACTAAGAGACAAAGGGGGCAGTTTAATTTAATGCCATTTTCGTCCACTGTAAACAATCGCCCACCAAGTGTTAGCCACTTAATTATAAGAAATAATTAAATATTAATATTCTGTTTTAATCGCACTGTTTATAAGGCGGTGTTCATATCGGCTCGTGCGCTTGAAACGTGGAAGAGACCGAAACTAAAAGCAGCAGGTTCACATGAGATACTATGATAGATACACCACTATATGAATGCATATAAGATTAATAATTAATATATAAAATAAAATGTGAGGCTGGAATTATTTAAAAAGAAAAAAATCTTATTTTACTTAAAAATTTAATAAACAATATTCAAAATTAAACTTAAGGTAAGTTGAATTAAAACTACTCTAGTAATGAGTGGCTAATAGCAAAACTACTTTAAAATAGGGGAAAATTAACTTATTATTGCATGAACAAAAAAGGACAAATTATATAAGGGTCAAATTTTCGTAAAAAAAAAATTTTAGGTCGACTTAAAATAAAATGCCAAACATCCTATCTCTCCTATCCTATCATACCACACACTCCCAATCTCGTCTACGTGCCGAACTGGTTTCTTGAGTTGGGGATTAGGAATTTACGTCTGAGTAAAGAACTCCTTTACGGCAAGAAGCGGAGGAAGAAGACAAGCTCCAGTCTCGGCTCTCTCGAGGAAAGTACACTCCTCGAAAGTGGACCCAGCCATACACTCTTGCAGTTTAACTATTGGCTGGGAGGTAAACAGCACAGAACAGACTTAAAATAAAAAATGCCTCATACTTTAAGAAAATAATTACTTAAACTAAATTCGAGAATTTAGCCCCATGTGAACCTGCCACAAACAAATCATTTAACACAAACGAATCCTATTTATTTTAATTACTTATTAACATAACCTATTACGTCGCCGGCTTTCCTAAACGTCACGAGTGTAAGGCACGCGACACACGCACACGTCACGACAGTGTGCGCACGCCCTAACGTCGTGTTGTGCGTGATTTTTGTAGGATAATATTGATATTCAATCGTTAGATATGCTGGAGACGGCTTGACTATGCTCATATTTCGTTGAACATGACTAAATAGTCATGGTTCACGACACGGTGAAAACAAAGCTAAATCGATTTAATTTAGTACTGATTGCTATTGTTTGTGGTGTTAGAGTAAATGAAGAAAGAAATGTATTTTTCTGAATGAATAATATAACAATTAAATAAGAATATAATGGTCACGCCATAACTTAAGATAGAATTTACCGATTTCTTAAACTCTCTTTAAAGAAAGATAAATAAATTATGAAAATAGTAAGGTTTCAGAAAACTTGACGACTATTTAATCTATCTCATCTTCTTAACTACGTAGGGGTGTGCTAGTTTTAAATAATACTAGCCGCGCCCGCGCTGAAATCGTTCCTGTGAAAATTTCTGGATAAAAAGTACCCTATATGCTATTCCAGGTATTTTTCTACCCGTGTACCAAATTTCATCAAAATCAGTCTAGTGGATTTTGCGTAATTGAGTAACAAACATCCTCACGAATTTACAAACTCACATCCAAACTTTCGCATTTATTATAATACTAGCTTTCGCCCGCAGCTTCGCCCACGTGAGTTTCCTACGGGAACCGTTCCTTTTCCCGGAATGAAAGGTATCCTATGTCCTTCTCCGTGCTTCTAACTATGTGTATGCGAAATTTCAGGAAGATTGGTTCAGTGGATGAAGCGTGAAGAGGTAAAAAACAAACAAACAAACTCACTTTCACATTTATAATATTTTTTTTTTTTTTTTTATTAAAGATGGGTTTGCTCTTGACCACAATCTTGTCCGAGGACAGAAATGAGGTCTACGATGTGGCGAGCTTACCCAGAAGCAGCCTATTCACTCTGGTTTTGAAGAGAGTCAGGTTGTATGTGCTCGGGAACACAGACGCAGGCAGGGAGTTCCACTGCTTCGCTGTGCGCATTAAAAACGATGACGAAAAACGCTTGGTGCGTGCGGGGGGAATAATTGACCAAGAACGGATGATAGCCCGCAGTGCGTCTGGTTGTCCGATTGAAGAAAGGGGCAGGTGGTATTATTAGTTAGGATTAGAATTAGGATAGGATTAGGATTAATAGGATATATCCTACTAATCCTAATCCTAACTAATATTACATTACTATAGTATTGTATTAGTTCATAAACCGATCTACGCATCCTTGTACCAATAGTATGATTGAAAGATAACCAGTAATTAAGTAGCTCGTGGCACACACGTGCGGCCCCCTTAGCCATAGACTAAACAATCCCGTAAGTCAACAGTCGATGACAGCCGCCGCCGTGAACATCTGATCAACGCCCTAATAACGCTTTAGCTCTCCTCGACAAAAACAACAATAAAAGTTGATAGATGCTACAGGATACTCTACGCTAGAGTTTTTGTATATTACTAGCATGGACCTGGGACTTTGTTCCTGCGGGAATTTCGGGAAACCCTCTCTTAGTGCTCCCCTACACTCCCTAAGGAACCTACATGCCAAATTTCAACTTCCTACGCCCCTACTGGGCGTACTACTGTTGGCTGTGCGTGCTCTCAGTCATTCAGGTCCATAATGACCCTTTCTCAAAATGTCCCCTGGTTTCAAAATGTTCCTTTCCCTAAATGTCTCTTCCCCAAAATGTCCCTTCCCTAAAATGTCCCTTCCCCAAAATGTCCCCTCTCCATAATCTCCCTTTTCCAAAATGCATACCCTGCTCCGTCTTCATAAGACTAGGATAGCTGTAGCTAAATCGGCTTCTAGGTGATGTATCAATAAACTTTATGTACCTGATTAAAAAGTAAATTAATAAACAGAGAAGTAAAGTTTAGGTAAATAAGCGCCCTACTATTTAATTCACGACATTTTATAAAACACAGCCCTAATAAAGTTTGTATGGAAAATCTTCAAATCGTCAGTAACGGAAGAATTTTTATGTGTATTGATATTGTGTTTAAAAGATTATTTTCGATAAAATATGAATGTAGAGTGAAACAATAGTCTATTTTTGTGTGTAAATAAATCTATAATTAAATTCTACAATGGGTTGCCAAGTTGGTTGCTAGATATGTGCCACCACATAAACCTATATTAGTAACCGCAATTTTAGTGCCACGAAAATAGTTCACAACCGAATTGGTACCGAAAATACATTACTATGCGCCCGCGCACAAATTAGTTCATTCATGACTTTCATTGCTATTTCCTGTTTTGTAATAGAAATAGAGATGAAATGACTAATGTTTGATGAATTTGGAAATTAGATTCTTTAACATCAGTTTTTTTTTTTATTAAATAATGCCTACATAAATGTAGTTCACCGAACATATAATATTAGTGCTTTTAGTGCGTTGAGTCGAAAACACAAACATTAAGTTCGTATGTATGGACGAAACGATGTGTTCAAATCGAATTCGATATTCGTTATACGCATTTGCGAACAATATTACGTATCTATAAACGTAATAATTTTGTCAGTCCGTGCCCCAACACGGTCGCAAGAAATCTCATAGTTTATAATTATTGTCAGTAAATATTTACCATCGCAGACTTTCCCCATTCCTAATTACCCACAACAATACGAAACGGCCCAAATAAAATACGACGGAACATTGACTAGCAATCGCTGCGGCCTTTAGCGCCATTTTGGAGATGTTTACGAGACATAAACGTTCACACATTTTATTTATAGAGTGAGGAAGCAATTACACAGCGCGCGAAATATGGCTAAGACTTTCACGTTCGTGGATTGTACGCAGATGTTGGTAGTATTTCAATCGGTAGTAGTTTCACTGTGATTTTTATGTTTTCCTGTCATTTTGGCCATTATTGAATTTCATTTTAACGGGAGTTACACATCGAAATACAAAGCTACTACGTATAGTTTAGTACATAATATCTCGATGTACTTAGACCATTTTTGTTGAATATGTCATAACAGAAGAACTTTTTATAAATCGCTTTAATCTAAAGAGCAAGTTAGTATACTTATTTGTAGATCAAATCCCATATAGACGACGTTTCAAAATTGAAAAGTGCGTAAACTCTTGCATTGTTTTTTTTATGAAGAGAGTTTTTTGAAATTTAAATTTTGTGGTTCGAATTTTTTGAGCTGTCATGAGGATGGTAAAAAAAGAAACAACAAAAAGTACGAACTTGGGAGTCAGAGGTGATTTTGTGAAGAAATCCCATTTATTTATTTATTTTTTGCCTTGAATACATGTTGTGCTAGAATACATGTTGTGGTGGCATAGTTTTGTGGTGGCATAGTTTTCCCCGGAGAAATTTTACCCAGGATGGACCGGAGGATTTAATTTGATTGATATTCCACCTATTGGAATAGCGTTTTGCTGTGGTTGGAAACTGCGGAGAGGTTTTCCAAGAATTTAAACGTGACGGAACGGAACGAAACATAACTTTGATAGCATGAAAACGGCACTCTATTTTTTTGAGAGAATGAGGGATTTTCCGAGACCCAAATTAAAAAAAAAAATAGTTCCAGATGACTTCATAGATGGCGCTTCATAAAAGGCGAGAGAAAAAGTTCCATACAAAAAGCAAAAATTCACGGGAATGGCATTTTTTTTAAATAAAACTTGGTAAAAAAAACATCTAAAAAGTATCAATATTGTGATTTGTGCAAATGTCAAACTGTTAAGTAATTTTTTTCTGCCTCTGATTGACAAGAAAAAGCGCACCATATAGGTTCAGGCATTATTACGACTCGGCTTTCATAAAACGCTATCTGTTGAGACTTTTTTATATTGTTTTTTTTTTCTTAATTATGCTGACAGAAAATCGCTCATTCCAAGAGCACTCACTATCCAAGGATTCCGGTGAATTTTGACCTATGGCCTCTGGAGGAAATTAACTATAACCAGATAAGTTGTCATACGAAAAAAATATTTATATCCTGTTTTTAATTTATATCCCACTGAACGGACTGCGAGCCCGACGACGTTCCCCGAAAAGTATTTTTTTAATTTTCTTGTATTTTATACATTCTGGGTAGCTTTTGTGTGTGTAAAATATCTGCACTCCGTATTTAATCCCTCTAAATTCTAAAAGCCCCATTAGTCGGGATCGGGATTGTCTTGTTTTTTTGGTTTTTATTTGGTATTTAAAAAAAATCATATTATCCATTTTCGACTCATTACATTTTTTTAAACATGTCAACAAACTAGCGGAAACAGATATTTGTTTGATTTTTTCTACATTAGTTGTTGTTTGAATCACATTCGGATCCATTTTTCCTTTTAATTTTTATATTTTTTGTGTGTCCAATATAATTTTTATAAAATAACATTGTCAATTTTTTTTGAATTTCAAAACTATACGCGTGTTGTAACAGTGTTTCTTTTAGTTTGATTTTTCACGCAAGTTTCACTGCACCTGATTATTATGGACGGACGACAGGGTGGATTAATTTAACCTCGCTTGGAGAAGCACTCTTAATACTAGAGATAGATTAGATAGATAGGATACTTTTATTCAAAGGAAACGTACCTTTATTTTTTAAAAGAGACAAAACTGTATAAAGGAATATTTTATTTTGATGTCTCCAGTAAATTCCATCCTGCCCCTATCATATATCAAGAAAAATCTGGTAGATTCAGCTATTGATTTAGATACAAATTTTCAGCAGTACTTACTATATTTTTAACAGGTTTGGTCAACCAACATCATCCATATGTTCAGTTGCTTTCTCCCATATAAATTTGTCAATGTTTTGTAATGAAATTAAAACATTAATTTTTACTAAAAAAACATCAACAAAAATAACCCACAAACTAATTCGACGACACGCCTCCATCATTTGTATTTTTAAGCTTTAATTTGTTCTACAAATGGATTATGAAATTGGAGGCGCATGCGCACAGCTGCAGAGCGCGGGAAATTACGGTAATTCCACCATATTCGTATTACTTAAAACCAGACCGCAAACCGTCGAAAACGCAATTTTTCACAGTCGAAAACAAAATATGTGAAGCATACAGAATATATTTTTTGTTCCTTTTTAGAGGCTAAGCAAACACATCCTCGTTGCCGCGTCTATTAATTCATATTAGTGTTCTATTTTTGAATTTGGTAAGTCGGGATGTTCTTTTTAAAGTGATAGCTGATGTAGAATGTCTTTGAAATTTGAACTGCTTTCTTAATTGCCAGTAATTTTATACTAAATCTATATATATAAAAGAACAAGGGTGATTGGTAAATCAACGCCCAGCCTAAACCATAAAAGCTATAAACTTGAAATTTGGACCGAAGTTTTATGTTAATACGTAGTGCTCAGATAAGAAAGGATTTTTCAAAATTAGACCCCTAAGGGGGTTAAAATTGAGGGCAAAGTTTGTATGAAAAAAAATTAAAATCTTCACTGATTTACTTGAAACTTGGCAAGAATGCTTCTCAACAAAAATAACCAATGGCGTGTTTCAGCGTTTTTTGAAATTCAACCTCTAAAGGGGTAAAAAAGGGGAGGTAAACTAATTTATCAACACAAAACCGAAACTATAAAAGCTATAAACGTGAAATTTGGTAAGTGTCTTCATTATACAATATACTGCCCACATAAGAAAGGGTTGTTTACAATTTCAACCCTTGCAGTCCAAAAAAAGGGGTGAATTTGCGTACCTTTAGACAAATCCCATTTGAAATTTCGCCAGTTACAAGCAATGCATGTTGGCCTATTGGTAGAAGCCGCGGATTATTTTTTTAAGTACAGGGTTCGAATCCTGCCGGATGTGACTTTTTTTTCCAATTTTTTTTGCGTTTTGTATTAGTTTTTTAGAATTCTATATTTTTTTAAATATCTTAGTAAAGAAATATTTCAAGAAAGTAACTGGAAGTAGCTGGATCGAATCCTGCCACTAACAATAATTTTCTGTTTTCGTTTTTTATTTGTTTTCTAGAATTAATTTCTTACTTTTTTTTTAATTTTGAAAAGAGACGAATAAATTCATTTGTAAATTTATTTCCGGTCATCTACTGATTGTGCCAAGCAAAATAATATCAAATAGATGGCGTTAATAAAATGAGAAATGTAAGCTGAAATTATTTCTCAATATTTTCAATAGATGGCGCTGCGCAATTTTGTTGATTTCTACTTCGCGCTTAGGGGTCGTGGGTATAATAATAAAACAGTAAAGATATTTTGTCTGTACAGTACATTTAGTATTTTTGACTGAAATGGATAGAGGGACACTTAAAAAGAATAACAGAAAGCAAAAACATTTTTTTGGAATTTTTTGTCTGTCTGTCTGTCCGTCCATCTGTATATGTATGTACGCGTTTCACGCAATATCTGCTGGACGGATTTGATATAACTTTTTTTGTTGTATAGCTATTAAGCCTGGGCAACATATAGACTATAAGTGATTTTGAAAACTGGAACACCTGATGAAGAACCTTAAGGGGGGGTTAGGCGGTCAGCGAAAATTCATATGAAGCGGCTGAAGCGGGGGGGGGGACGTCCCGGTTGCGCGCCATTCGAATTTTTTTTTTTATCAAAAAGTTAATAGAAATGTTTAGTTTTTCAAAAATTTAAATCAGTCACGAAATCGAAAAGATAAAATACCTTTGTGTTGGTGATTTTAAAACATTTTTTTATTATAAAACACGGATGTTATCTGTATTCATATGAAATAGAGGTAACTTCACGATTAAATTTTTCCCATCGTGTTTTGGAAACAGTCCTCCCTTTAAACATACGTTCTACAATACATATCAGAAATTTCAGGGCGAAAACTCTTCAATTCTTTAAACAGCAGCTTATAGAAAACAGCCAATAACAGCTAAACTATAAGAAATATGGAAATGGTACCTTTGGAAAAGTTTAACAATCTGACGAGCATTTTCTGTTGACGTATAAAAATCGAAGATCAAGATCATCTGATAAAGAATTCCAAGGGACCAGCTACACTATTACATATATGGAAATGGCGCCTTAGCAAAGGTCGTTTAACCTGATGAGCATTTTCTGCTGACGTATAAAAATTTAAGTTTATGCAACATCTGATGAAGAACTCCAAGAGACCAGCTACTCTATAAAAAATGGAAATGGGGCCTTAGCAAAAGTCGTTCAACCTGATGAGCATTTTTTACTGACGTATAAATAGACAGGACACGGGATAGGATAAAGAGGGACTCTGGGTGGTAGTGGTGGTACACGGGAAATTGTAGATAACGAGCAGACGAAGATCGTTTATTGAATGAAATATTACTTTTGATTCATTTTAACACCGCGACTGTACTACGAGTACCTAATATATTCCCGCGGGACACGGGATAACCAAATAGCTGAAATTTTGAGTACTGGAGTTTAGGTTACTACAGTTTGGAACACAAAAAGATTTTTCATCTAAGGAAACTCACGCGGGCGAAGCCGCGGGCAGCAGCTAGTCTGGAGATATTGTATTTATTTATATACTACCTAAATAAATTGGAAAGAGTCCCGCAGAAAAACATAGGTATGCTGCTATTCAATATAAACAAAATTTTAATAAAAATCATCTTAAATTGTTTCATATTTCTTCGTATTAATGATTTTTACGTACAAATTCAACTTATTTATATTCAATTTCCCAAAAGTTTCATTATAACAAAATAAATCTGCCTAGTGTGGGAGTATTTACTTAAAATTTTAATTATTTTCAAACATTCATGACACCTACTTCATAAATTCCTTATTCCAATACGGTGATAACATTATACATCATTTTAATGATGATTAAAGTAATATTTGAACAGCCACTTAACGTTAAATAAATAAGTTTCTGGTAACCATATTAAATGGTTTGTATTTAAAATGATAAACTTACATCTTACTTACGAAACAGTTTTTCAATTTAGTGTAATTTAAACCGTAATTAACTATTTAATAGATAAATCGAATAATCGAATCGTTATAATCGAGTCACGCGAAAGGTCCGACTTAATAAAAACAGGTAAGTACCATTACGACCCAACAGTCCAAAGATTTTGTAAGTAATTAATGGTTTATAGAAAGATATAGATTTCGGGCAGCGCAGGACCGGTCGTTGTGGAAATCCTTGGGGGAGGCCTTTGTCCAGCAGTGGACGTCTTCCGGCTGAGAGAGAAAGAGAGAAAAATATTTGTATTTTTCAGAAGTTAATAATCTGAAAAAAAAAACATTAAGTTAAGAGTTTAGTACGTAATGAAATGACTGTGTCATTGTAGGATTTACCTAATTAAGTTATCTTAATCACCTTCAATGAATGTTTCAAGACAAAGATAGGTTATACGCGTTTCATATTCTTATATGTATCTAAATCTAAAACATAAGTATATAAATAATTTATTCGGTTTTTTCAAATTGTCTATATATTAGTATCTAATTTGTTAGGCGGAGTCCATATTGTAGTGATGATATATTGTGTATATATTGAATTCACAACATCAAATATATCAAACAAACCTAGGTAAATTAGGTCATGAATAATGCGCATAGTCCAAACTATAATACCAAAGACAATCATTGACGTCTAAAATTAAAACTGTACAAATTACCTTATGTAAATGTATAATAAGGGCACTGTAAAGTTGTTAGACGTACCTTCTGACCTATCTGCTTAGTTTATTGATTCATTTGTCAACGTAACCGAATTTAGTAGCGGTAACAAATGACTGTTGTTAATATATAACCATGTATGTCGTAAAATACTGTCCTCGTATTGAAGATATTATCTGTTTATGTACATACTTAATTGAATTTGCTTTTTATACGACTGACCAAAAAAGGAGTGTTATGTTTTCAGGGTTCATGTATGTATGTATATATGTAAATTTCTTGATTTTACCGTAAGTCCTAAATGGCTTAACAGATTTTGATGTGAGAGGTATTGTTAGATTCCTTGCATTTCTCCGAGTGACATAGACTATGTAAGATTGACAGTCGTATTTTTTATTTTTTTAATAATTAGCTTGTAGATTGATTGATTTTTATAAGTAAAGCTGAGGTTTAGTGTTACTTCTAGTGAAGTAGTAGTATCATAGAAATCCCAGAAATCAGAACCATATAATAAAATTGCTGCTGACTTATTGGTATATCAGCGCAGGGACGAAACCACATAACATCGAAACTTGAAATTTTGCAGAGAGGTTCTTAAAGGGTAAGTGAGCACTAAGAGAGGAATTTAGGAAATTCCACTACTAAAGAGGTGAAATTGGCCAAGCCGAAAAAAAATTCATGGAAAAAAAATCCATTCTTCCATGGAAAAATCTGATACAACACCAGTGTTCTTTATAACATACTAGATAAAAAAGAAACTACATTAAGAAAAAAAAGTGATAATTTATTTTCAGTAAAAATTTTAATATAGCAATTTATTCACTGTGGATAACGTAGTTGGTTACATAATTACCAATTCCTGCATGTAATCTATATTGTTAAGATTGTATTATGTAATTGTTTGTTGTTCCTCAATAAATTAAATTAAATTAAACTTGACTGTATTTTTTTCTAATTTCCTTTATTTATATCCTGTACCAAGCTAGAAATGCTGTAAAATTCAAAAGTTTTTTTAATATTTTGAGTTTTTATTCCCTCATTATGTTCCTCCACGAGGTCTCTTCTCTCGCACTCCCATTTTCCATCGGAATAAGTAAAATACCTGTCTCTGGTATATTATTCCTGCTTAGTGTAGGTCCCGCGCGGCTCGTGTGCGCGGGCGCCGCCGATGCTATCTCCCGCTCGGATTCCACTATACTGCTGTTATACGACATTGGATTTAAAATTCGCTTATTTGCTTACTAAAATACACAAAAATCTGTTGTTTTACACTCTTCAAATTCTTCTTCTTAGTCGCTATACTCTTGACAGAGTGGTAGTGGTCATCATTATGGATTACGATGAGTGATGATCTTGGTAATACGGCGCCTTTCGTCCCGAACTGCAGCAGCTTTCCGAGTACATTCGCAAACCGAGCACTTAGTTGCGACCTTATTAATCTGGTCTGTCCATATCATTGGTGATCTTCCACGTGGCCTGGTGTCTTCAACTTTTCCCTGCACCACGAGGCGCTCTATGTAGTTATTACCCCGACGAGATACGTGGCCGAAAAAGGTCAAAATGTGTGAAACTCTTCAAATGTTTGATTGCAATTTTTTTTGTGATACAGTGGTGTCAGGCAATTAAAATTGCCATCACCCTTAAGCATACGGGACCCAAACAATAACCCATCTCTTTACCATCGAAATTCACAATGCTCTTAACATACATATTATGAATCATTTCAATTCAATAGTAGGTACGGAAATTATTGGCGTGTGATGGCGAATATACACAACTTAGACTACAATCTACAATACTTTTTTGATGGCAAATTAACTTTTTTTATGGCAAACTTACAATCACTCACCCAAACAATAGCTTGTTGTGGCATAGACCATTTCATACTGCCCTCACTACAGGTTGCGATACTTGGGATTTATTTCGCAAAATTGTTTATAGGTCTGTGCGGCGTTATAGCGAAACACTTAACATTATCCAGGGCCACCAATACCAAGACCTGGATCTACATAATACCTTATTTCCAGGAAAATAAGGTTCATTTTCAAAGAAAAAATGTTTGAACTATGCACGATGCCGTAAGGCAAAGGTTCCCAAAGGGAGATAGTGTAATATTCAGGGGTTCAAAAGTTGAAGTAATTCTATGTACATTTAAAAAACATTCATACAATTTTATAATGATGTTTCTTAGACAAAGATTGGCATATAGGCACATAAGGCACTTTAGAATGTAGATTCGGGAACCCATCACTTTATCGCAATTTACTTCAACGATTTTCATGTCCCATAAAACCATTCGCAGATATTTTAATACAATATGTAACAAATCCTTAAATCTGTTTACATCGAAATTTCATTTACACGATTATTCATTACGTACAAACACACTCTATCGTTATTTCTTTTCATATTTTATGTATTTCATCGAAATAATGAAACATCAAAGTTTTGTTACCCATAATTTTATTTCCACGTAAGTTTCAGTTTACAATATATTTGAAACATCAAATATTATATTATTATGTTACCCTATATAGATAGATTAATCTGGTAGTATTGTATTGATCAACAGTAAATTTATAGCTTGTCCATTAATTATAAATGGATCACAAATCCGACTCAGAGCACCCCGACTCCACGTGGCTCAACTTTGTCATATACTAGAGTGTTATTCCTTCGCGCGGAACCAGAAGGCTCGCGAAGGAGGTCCTGAGAAAATGAGGGCACGAGGCCGAAGCGAAGCGAGGGGGGGAGGTGGCGAGCGAAGCGAGCCGGCGACCTCTCGAGCGGAGCGAGGTTAAGTGCCCGAATGAATCGAAGGGCCGACGGAGCGAGTCTTCTGGTGGAGCCACCCAGAAATACTTGCTTGCTGTATGCTTGCATGCTTGCTGCATGCTTGCATGCTTGCTGCATGCCTGCTTGCATGCTTGCTGCATGCTTGCTGCATGCTTGCTGCATGCCTGCTTGCATGCTTGCTGAATGCTTGCTGCATGCTTGCTGCATGCCTGCTGCATGCTTGCTGTATGCCTGCTGCATGCTTGCTGCATGCTTGTTTCATGCTTGCTGCATGCTTGCTGATGCTTGCTACATGTTTGTTGTGCTTGCTGCATGCATGCTTGCTGTATGCCTTAATCTTTTTATACCTTTTTGCATGTTTTAAGCAACAACAAGCGAATGTAGCGTTCGATGAAACGTTACTGCGATTAAAAGTTATGATGCGCATCATTACATATTGAAACATGTTATTATAAATGGTAACATCGATATCTTAATACATGTGTGAAATGTTAGTTTGATATATCGTTTTTCTTGGAATAGTAGAAATTTTATAAAGTTTTTTTTAGGAAATGTTGTTCGATATTATGAAACTGCGATAATAAGTTTTTCGATGTTTTAAGAAAAAAATATATTGAAAAACGTGGAATAGTTTTCTGGGACATGATAATCGATGTGATAAAAATCTGTATTTTAATAGACACCCGTTTGCAGAGGCACACACAAACGGTTTCGACGCATTCGGGTGTAAAAAGTCTGCTTCCTGCTTCGCAGTGAAAATGGCAACAGCAGTCTGATGGCTGTTGCAAGTGACCCAGTATCCAGTGATAGGGGCACTGACGGAAAGGACCAAGTCAAATTAGATATTAAATGCTAACAAACCATTTTTAATTTTTTACTAATGTTTTGCCTGAAATAAACGCATTTTATTTAAGTATTTCCTATAGGGTTTTATATGCGGAAATTACTACGGCAGTGGCACCTAGGGCACCGCTTTTTCTGTCCGCATTACACACAGAAACTTTGACTTTCTTTCTTGAGCTAGCCAGGGGCTAGTGGGGTTTGGGTCATCTATAGCACCCAGTTCCATTTACAACGTGGTTCCAATAGGGCAGTTCAAAAAGAGTCCTTATGCCACTAATACCGTGGTGCCAATCCTTCGTGGTGCCAGTCGACCCAAATCCAGAGTAGGGAAAAGTTTGAGCGCCGCTGGCGAGCCGCGCTCCCAGGCGGGCAGTCACGCCTTCTGACTCTTCCTCGTGAAAATCTACATAATGCAGGAGATGCATAATAGAGTGATTTAAATTGTTTGTATGCAGCCGAGGGATTATTGTTAATGGCTGCTTAGCATACGTTTGGCCCCGTGACAACGCTGGCTTGCGATGCCGATTGCCTAGCGTTTGATCTTCTGAGTTATTGTCTTTTATACTGCAGGAAATAATATTAACAAATAGACGTAAGAAACTTACAAGAGATGTAAAATGAAGAGAGACTGAATTCTTTAGTTGGAAATTTTCATTGGCTGAAATCACGTAATTATCTAAAAATATACTTGAAATGCAGAGTTTTCACGCCAAGAGTATTGATTCACGTCAACGTGAAGATAAAATTAGTTCACGATTACATATCATGGACATCATAACATACCAACATTCATGAATATTTTTGATTCTTTAGAATAAAAGTAAATGGCACTAATTCATATGACACAAAAGTTCAAATTAAATAAAATATTATTATTGTAATAATGACGAAGTAATAAATCAATAACTGTATTGAATTTTGGCAGATACTGTAACGTACTGTAATAAAGCTCCTGCCAATATAACTAGTAAAATAAAAATGGTAATAAAATGAGTTTATTACCAAATAACTCGCAGAGTCATAGACGTGACATTAGAGGAATCTAGAGGATTAGGGCCGTATCCCGTGCTGCGTTCTGATATATTCTCGATTGTACACATTTGTCATCGTGGTAATAAATTATATGAAATGGCTAATTTTATAATGTTCATTGTTACGCAAACAACAAAATCAGATAAATTGCCACCTGGTTGAGAAAACATAACTATAAAATAACACATCGATAAAAATGATAGAATTGCCGACGCCATCATAGCAGATAAGGATGTCTGAGAAATATTTGTGGTATTCAATATGAAAAGAAGATCAGCAGTACTTAGTAATCTTATAAACTTAGGCTTAGATGCACCGAAATTAATTTTTTGTCAAAGATAGTGTCAAAGTTAACGTTACGTTTACTTTTGTTATACTTTTTGAAGTCTTTTTGCCTAACTGGTATGGTTAAGGTTACTGTTACTGCTTTTAGCGTTTAGCCTTCGCTAGTTCAAGCACAACAGTACTTGACCAGCTAATTTCAAGGATAACTTGCTCTTTTATCACCACATTTTTTTTTAAATCTTTTAAGTTAACTACTATGAGATGATAATAAAGAGATCTAATTAGATGTTGACCTACGTATCTAATTAGATGTTAAAAACAAACACTTTCTTCCAATAAACAAAAACATCAGGGTAAATCCAGACAGTCTGTTTACGTCTGGCGTAACTATAAAATGGACTGTTGAAATTCAATGTTTATGTTCTAACACTCTTTCTGTTAGCCCCGTGACCTGCCTACTATTCAAAATAG
The DNA here is from genome assembly GCA_018467065.1 of Ephestia elutella. Lineage (NCBI taxonomy): Eukaryota > Metazoa > Arthropoda > Insecta > Lepidoptera > Pyralidae > Ephestia > Ephestia elutella. Next base: position 11,036,647 of record CM031570.1, on the reverse strand, counting down.
AAAAGTGTGCCTTGGTCGTAGTAACCTATTTCCCGATGTAGTATTTTTACTTCGATTGACTGCTCCATATAAAAGACTGTGCTATTTTATCAGTCTATCAATAGTCTGGATTAGAACAGGAAAAATTCCAGGTACTTCCAGCACATATCTTTAAAAGGTCACAGGGTTGAATTCACTTTTATAAATGATTTGCGGTTTTGAGGACTCTGTGAAAGTCCTTCACTTAGATGTCGTTGTCGGGAAAATACTTACTTACTCCGCTGGCTCAGTGACCCCAAAGTGGATCTTGGCCTCCGAAACGAGAGAGCGCTATATACTTCTATTCTGCGCGATGGCTCGCCAGTTATCCGCTCCCAGCTCACGCAGATTAGCCTCCACAGTGTCTCAGTGTGTTGTGATGTCGGGAAAATAACTGTATGAAAACATACCTTTCTCTCTCTCTCTCATCTGAGCACCCTCCCGGTTGCGTCCTCAGCATACGCGTCGGATCCCAGGGTCTTTCCTACTTTTCTTCTCCACTTCGCACGAGCTTCGGCATCCTTAGTTGTTAGACCATTGGCATAGATATCTTGCTTGACGACATCAAGACATATATAAAACTACACAATTGTGACACGATTATGACTTCGGTAAAAATCTACTGGATGTGGAGTCATTATAATTGCAACTTCGTAGGATAAGTGTTCAAGTTAAATAAAAAGTTGTAAGTACCTAATAACATTTATGAAGCAAGTTTTAAATCAAATCATCTAAGTTGGAATACTAACAATAAAATTAAACCATCCCCTCGTACATGTCAATTCGTTAATTCGCTAATATAGCCAAAACGTGCTGCACAATAATATCCAGAGCCTATACAGTTTTGCGCAAACCGCCCCTTAAATTTGAGACGCATTGTTACACATTTGTTTATTACTAAGCAGATGTGGACAGGATGTATATAAGATTTGAATGTACCAAAAAGTCACAAAAAAATCTCAATCATGCAACATGCATCAAAAAGATTTATAATAGGGAAAGACGATGTAATATCATTCCGATCTATTGGTAATCCTATTCATATCGCTTTTACGTTTTTTTTAAATTTATAGCTTAAGTACTAGCTTTTGCCCGCGGCTTCGCCCGCGTGAATTTCCCACGGGAACTGTGCTTTTTCCCGGGTTGAAAGGTACCCTATGTCCTTCTCCGTACTTCCAGCTATGTGTATGCGAAATTTCAGGAAGATTGGTTCAGTAGATAAAGCGTGAAGAGGTAACAAACAAACCAACAAACTCACTTTCGCATTTATAATATTAGTTAGGACGTTGTTGGTCAGACGAACACAAGTAGAGAAATGAGCGAGAAATATGCAAGGTCTAAATAAAATATATCAGTGTAAGGAATATAATAAATTGGTTGAGCAATAGTAACTTCTCTTCAAGCGAAGGATAAAATAAAAATATATTTAATGTTGACAAAATTACGAATAGATACTGGGAAGATGAAAAGTCAAGTGTTTAAAAAGATTTACTTCTTCTTCTTCGTATTCCTCTCCTATCGGAGGTTGGACAGCATCATGGCGATTTTTACTTTGTAGGCCGCTGCACGAAACAGCGAAAGACTCTTATAAAATCTAAAGCTTTTTAAATACATAAGTATCAAAATTTTGTAAGCACTTTCGCAAATAAAATTTGTAGGTATGTTATTTTTTTGTTAATTTGAACAGTATGTACCCATGTGGCGAAACCATAAACCACCCGCCTGGTGCGGTCATTGACCCTCCTGAAATACGCAACCTTGACCGCCAACTGTTTGTTCATCTGGGAGGCGGGAGCTCGTAAACCGTGGACATCTTTGCGGCTATTCTGATGGTCGTAAACCAATTGTACGGATGTTCTGGTTTGGTGGCCTGTATCTGTAGCATGTTGTGCTAAAATTGACGCAATTTAAAAAAATACTTAGGTTCAAGGCATTGAACCCATTCCTCTCAGACCACCGATTTTAATCGCACTAATTTCAATAGCAGTTACTTATAGCTCAGATCAATATTTTTCTTTTTTCTTTTAAAATAAAGGATTTTGGATACATTTAATTGCTTTTTTTCATTATCCTACTTCCCTTCTAATATAATAGGTATAATAAATGCGAAAGTGTGCTTGCACGTGGATGTAAAGTTTGTAGTCGTGTTTGTTCGCAATTTTTGATGCAAAAGATTTGGATGAACTTTATTCACCTACTATCCAATATTATAAATGCGAAAGTGAGTTAGTTTGTTTATTAGTTTGTTACGTCACGCTTAATCTACTGAACCAATCTACCTGGAATTTCTCATACACATAGAAGTACCGAGAAAGACATTGGGTACCTTCATCCCGGGAAAAATCACTATTCCCGTGGAAAATTCACGCGGGCGACCAGCGGGCAAAAGCTAGTGAAAGCTATTTATGATATTAATTATTGTGTACACAATGTAACAACCATAAAACTACTCTATGGTAACACAATTATTGCAACATAATATTAGTTTGTTACTTTATGATTTGCTCAGTAACCGTGTCAGCCACATGTGTGTCTGTGCCAGGCTGGCTCAGAAACTGGTGGCAGTGTCGTCACAGGCAGCGGAGGTCGCACGTGCTGAGGTTCCCACGCGCCGCTGGGGGCGCCACCGTCGACCCCGGAGTTTCAGCGTAGGGCTGCCAAAAGGTGCTTTTAGTACATACCCGCTTTGTAATTCGTTTAGGATATAGTGGCGAAGCATTTTCATTACCAAGCTAATCATTACAAAATAACAAAACACGACTCACATAGCCTTGTCACTCGGACGAATGCAAGGAATCTAAAAATATCTCTCACATCAAAATCTGTTAAGCCGTTCAGGACTTATGGTGGATTAAAGAAACTTACATACATGAACCCTGAAAACATAATACTCCTTTTTGGTCAGTCGTGTAAAAAAGGTATCTGCTCCTTGTAGAATTTAAGTCACATTGTCATGTAAGTCTAATTTAATTAAATAGATCAACAATGTCCTGGGAAAGACTACATAGGTTGAATTGTTCCTCACTAATTCAATATACAAAAAGACATTCTCTAATCTAAATAATTCGTGAAAAATGATCTCTTGATGGGAGCAAACCTATTCGATACAAGTCGATATATATTAAGCGTGAGTAACTTGTTTATTTTAACTACGAGTATAATTGACCGAGCGAGCTAAGTGAGCGATGTCTCCGTATCAGCTTGGCCAAAAATGTTTTAGTATATCTGTGTGTTTTCCTCTAGAGGTCGCATTTCTCAACCGATTCACGTGAAATTTTGGGAGCAGGTTTGATAAACATATGAAAATCGATAGTCGAGCCATTTTTTGGAAATTTTTGAAAATGGCGGAGTTGGCACATTTGGCCTAAGCGCCTTTGGATTTTATGTTACTTACGTTCGCTCTGCAATCTCTCTAAGCTTGCGAGGTCTACAGCTGAACAGCTCACAGAGCCACTAGTTACTTTATTTATAACTTAGCTACATCTTCAAATTTTTATTTTCTTGTAATAGCATTTTTTTTAATAAGCCTATACTGTCCCACAGCTGGGCGCTTCCCTCTGGTTCGCCATTTCTGTCTATTCAGAGCCCTTTACGCTGTATCCGTATTTTAACAAATTATATAGTTAAAAAATACCAAATAACATTTTATTATTTGCGGCAGCCCTAACGCTGAGACCATATCAATCGAGAAACGGGAGCGAACGCGACCTCCTCTACAAGTTGTTTTTGATACCCAACCTAAGTGCTTGTTTTCATGTGGTCACATGGCGTCAAAACATGAGGTCTTTGAACTCATAAATACCTATACCTAACGACATTCAAAGGAATCTAATTTTATATTATGACACGAAAAGATTTGAATGTTTGATGGAAATAGACAAACTCAAAACCATAAAGTAAAGAAGAAAAATTTTAAAGAATGATTTTTTTTTCTATATCTATGCTCAAAACTTAACCTTTTAGTGTAACATGAACAAAAAAAATAGGTATATCCAAGAAGCATAATTAATCACCACGGGAAAGCTTTTTTTAAATGTTGCAATGGTCTTGTTGAAAGTAAAATTTAATGCAGGACAGGCAAAGCAAACAAACAAACGACGAAAAGCAAGTTAATCCAGTATTTCCATTCCGACCAGTTGGTCGGAATAGAACTCAGAAGGGATTTTCTTCCATCATCATCTCAGCCACAGACGTCTCACTGCTGGACTTGACCTCTCCATAGACTTCCACATAGACTGCTTAAAAGCGGCCTGCGTCCACCTATCACTTTTAATATCGCCAGGTCATCAAGTAACTATAAAATAAAAACAAGTCCTTCTCAGTACTTCTAACTATGTTTATGCAAAATTTCAGGAATATTGATTCAAATAGATGAAGAGGTAACGAACAAATAAACAAACTCACTTTCGCATTTATAATATTAGTTAGAAAGTTAACATTAGGATTAAAATTTTACTGCAAGGAGCTTATAATGTTGTTACTCCCAAAATGCATTGGAATATTGCATATGGTAACTGATCAAAGGAAAGTATAATTTTAATTGATCGTAATTCACTCGAACCAATCATTTCCTTTGATGTTATAATAAGACAACACGCTTAAGTTAATATCAGGAAATATTAATGGATGTTTAATAATAGCAAATCAATCTGGTATCGTACATTTAAAAAGACGACTCTTAAATAAAGAGACTATGTTACTTGAAAAAAAATTGCCTATTAAAGATCTTGCTTTTGCTGTGAAAATTAACGACCACTTTCTGATCACTTGATTCAAAAACCTGCATTGTTGAAAGAGTTGTCGACACAGTGACGACTATAGGGCCATAACTTGACAATAGTTCCTACTATTTATACTATTTTATGAATATATACCTACGTTCTTCAAGCTTTGTAAATTTTCGGCTGTTTACACCATCTAATTTTCTGTTCAAAATCTCTAAGATAAAGCAGCACTGGCATGTTAATGGATTGGTAGCTATTTACTTTAATTTAGAAATAATAAGAAAGACAGCTCCATTTTATATCACCGGCATGAAAACATTCCTAGACAGATTCCGTGTTCAGCAGTGAATTGGAACACGTACAAAAACAACACGAAATTGATGCATGGCCGCCGCGGCTTAACCCTAACAAATTTCTACAAACATACATACAAATTGACATAATCTCGGCTTAGAGAACTGGCACAAGTAGAGTTACCATACTTTGCTCGTAGAAATCACTTGTGTAGCATCTTACCACGTAAATCTATATAATAAGTGTACAATTTTCTGCTCCTTACTTTAACTTTGGCACTTTACGGATAGTTATTTTAGTTTTCCGACTTCTGCTATTTATGGTATTAAAACCGTGGCGAGACAGGGACCACTTACAGGGTTTATTTAGACCATAAAGTTGAATGAAAGAAAAAATATCTCATCTATGGTATTCAAAAATATCTCAATCCCATCTTTCCAACTGTAATAATCCCAACTAAGAATATTATCAATGCGAAAGTGAATTTGTATATTTGTTTGTTTGTTACCTTTTCAGGCTTTATTTCCTGAACTATTCGCACACACAGAAGTACTGAGAAGGACTAGGCCAGGGGAACTTTTACCCAAAATTCCCAAGGGAGTGGCGTAAGTAGTTTCTAAATAGGTTCTAGTTCCACATTTGAGGTCTTTCTTGTGTTTCTTTCCATATTATTTTCCTTCCTTACCAGGATGTATCCATCAGCTGTCTAGCTCTTTATGCACCTGTACTATTTTCATAACAAGTTCACATTGCAATTTTTTTAAACATAAGGAACATAAAAACATAATATAAATTCTTTTAATGAAAAATCTAACTTCTACTTATGAGAATAAGTATAAAATATGAAACCAATCCGTTAAGTGAACCAAGTAACTTACCTACTTTATTGCTTTTACTTTAATTACTAACTTATAGAAATAATTATATATAATTTATTATTGCATTTCTGCACGCTACGACAAAAACTGCACATATTTATCTTGTTTAATTAAATGAAAAGAAAAGCAGTAGTACCTACTCATAATATTTTACATTTTTCTCCGAAGGCATTATAATGAATTTTTTTGCAATTATACATTTATTAAACTTCTGCGATTTTTTATACAATTAATTACAGCTATATAAGCAAAATAATGTATTTATGAAAGAATTCCAAATTCAGAAAAAAGTTAAAATTACAAGTACAATTAAATAAATTTATATCAATCAATTAATTTAAGAACTGCGTTCTTGAAGGTGGAGTGTTTTCCATGTATGCCTATCTTTTGCCATCGATTTATTAAATGCAAAATATATGCAACAATAAAATGTGTCAAGTCCCACAGCTGGGAACCCTAGTGGGAATCAATAAATAGCGCATTAGATAAACTGCCAGTTTCCTGTTTGAGCACAATCTGCGATTGCATGTTAGATCTGCGAGTTATATTATTATTTTAAGCAACGATGCTACTTCGTAACAGATATAAATTTCTGTGTAAATGGTACTCGTAGCGCCATCTAGTATTGGATAGCTGGACTGAATCAATTTTACAAGTTAACACACATTATCTTTTTTTTTATATCTATGAGCTTAACATAGATTGCCAGCATTAGTTTTAAAGTAATTAATTATATTTTTGAAAATAACTTGACTGTCATGTGGCTACAATTAGGTAGAGGTATGTAAACAAATCTTGCAAGTTAGGGCAATCCCAAATTTTCTATCGATTTGAAAAAGCAGTTGATAACAAAATTATTATTTTTTATTAAAAATATTTCTATACATATATGTATAGCCCAAGTACAATAGAACATAAAAGATCCTTCTTTTTAAAATGGGTAAAAATAGATAAAAATGGAAAGATTGGCTTTTTATGGTGGCATTTTCTTAAAAAAAGTTAATTGTTACAAATTTTGATTTCAATTATTCACCGTACAAGCCTCAGTTACAAGCATAAAAAATATTAACGATAAACGTTCATCCGAGTTCACTTAAGTTATAAATAGAGTGAAGATCGACAAGCCGAACCGAAATAACTGATAGTCTGAGAGCTTTATTGTACTTGTTTGGCACTTACTCTGTACCGGCGCCGCCCATAGACAAGATTATACTTTTTTAAAGATAAAATAGCCGACGGAATTAAATTACAGACACTTTGAAATATTATTTATTTTGAGATATAATCTACAGGATTATTTTTTCTCGTGTTATTACTGTATAATTTCAGACTTCTCAAAATACTCGTAATTTTATTGTTTATTACATCATTTTTGAACACCTCGACTACTGATATTAATTCATTTTTAAATGCAGTTTTCTGAACGCCCTTTTTTATTAATCTCAACTTTATACGAATCCCGTGGCTATTGGCATTGAATTTTGTCTTTTCATAAGAACCTTCCCTATATATGTGAATGATTAATCGTGGAACCTAACTGATCATTTTCATACATTAAGAAAGAGTTCGTTCGTAAAATTACGATACACTTGTACTAGGGTAGGGAAACCACTAATGCGCTGGGCCGATGACATCTACAAAATTTTGGGCAAAGGCTGGATGCGATGCGCAAGAGACCGGGCAAAATGGAGGGACCATGAGAAGGCATTGGGTGATACAGGGCTGAAGAAGAAGAAGAAGGGGTTAGTGAACTTTTAGGCCACATGAAATGATTTCTACTTTACTTAACAAATACTAACACTTTCTACAACCTAAAAAACCGAACCTTGCTCAACAACGAGTCATTAAGCAACCATATCAATTTCCCAGTCATGCACATTGTATGGATGTAAGAAACAGTTAAATCATACAAATCTTTCGCAAGTTTCGCCTCGACTTTCCACTATCATTTTTATACGTGCGTTATATTATAGCCTGCTACTTTTCATACATGTACCAACTTTGCCTTGACTGTTTCCATAGTCAACATTTGATTTGAACATAGTTACTTTTAAAGTCAAATTTGTATCGTCAAATGTATTGAAGAATAGGACTGGTATAACTGATTTTCAAGTTCAACTATCGATAGCAAAACTTTTCGGCTTTTGCCATAACACTAGTGGATTCCCACGGTAACGACACTACGATACGATAATTTAAAAGCAGCCAATAAATTGCTAAGATCAGTAGCTGTTTCTTATTTTGTAAGGATACGAATATTAAATTATCTTATCTCGTGCTTCGGAAGATGCTAGATAGGTCTTCTTTAGTCGTATTTCCTCATAACTGAGGGTCGTGGACATTACATGGAATGAAAAACATACAACAACCTCTTGTCAATTTTAATGGAGTGCTTTGCCATTGCCTTCTCCATTTCACACACTAGCTGATAATCATCAACCAGAGTGCAGGTTTCCTCACGATGTTTTCCTTCACCGGAAGCAAGTGGTGGTCGATAAAAACTAACATGAGTCAGATTGGTATACAAACTCATGTAGCCCGGACAGGATTCGAACCTGGGATTTTGCATCCACAGGCGGGCGCCCTACCACTCGGCCACTACCGCTTCCGCTAGATGGGCACTAATAGTTAAATATAGTACCCATGTAGCGATACTTAGAAACAGTCTAGAAACTATTACACTACGGTGTACAGTTCCACTAAACTTGCAGAATATAAATTTACTTGTAATTACAAGTTTTGAATGTAAATTCATATTCTGTAGCGAAAATGAATTATTTTCTCGGTAGCTAGTGAGCACTATGGCAGCGATATGTTTAATAAAATGTCGTAGTGCAGTGGAAACGTTGGTGCATCTGCTTAGTATGCCGGCGCCGGCGCACGACCACGATTTACGGTTATGGCCGCAAATCTGCGAAAAGTGGACGATCTTAACCTAGGTGAGTCTTTTTGCTGTTGAAAATACTCAGGGGCTTGCTGAATCAAAAGTTTTTTACTATTACAGCAATTACATTGGTTTTAGTACATTATACATATTAGGTACAAAATTTCACTCCCATGTGTACCTATATAAATTATTCCTAATGAACTCAAATGTAACTTATTAACTAATTAACCAAGATTTTACTGGAAATCAGCAGTTTCTTCGGAAAATCAATTTTTACACCATCGCATCTTTTGGATGCATAAATATGTAATATAAATTTATAGGATCGTTATATAAAAATAGACTTACTAGCTTTTCCCACGGGGACAGTGCTTTTTCCCGGGATGAAAGGTACCCTATGTCCTTCTCAGTACTTCTAAGAGTATGCAAAATTTCAGGAAGATTGGTTCAGTAGATAAAGCGTGAAGAGGTAACAAACAAACAAACTCACTTGCGCATATTAGTTAGGATTAGGATTTCTACAGCACTACAGCATAAGCATAAGTTCCCAATCTGCATACACCATGTAATTAGTTAGTAGTCACGCTGGACATCGCATTGTCGCCAAATTTCCACTACAATGCGAAGCAACAAATTGAGCATGAAATGACCTCTGAATTGAGTCATACAGACAGACATGGGAACTGCATTGTGTCTGTAATGATATCGGGTCAATATCACTAGCTTTTGCATGACCTCATTTTCAATGTAGGGTTTAACGTAGCGAGGCGAAGCTCACGTGAATTATACTCGATTCGTCAAAATCGCACCATTCGGATCATAAATTTAATAAAGTTGTAGCAAAAATAATTTGAGGTAAGCGAGCGCTTGTTTCGGTCCGAATCGTCAGCTACTCAGCGACAAAACTTTGCAAAGACACTATTAGCTGTTTTTGTAGAAACAGTAATCCAGTATGAACCTACCTATTACTACCTACTACCAAATAAAGTATTTGATTGATTGATTGAAGAAAAAGATGTATAAATTAAATTTCCCGTGGGGGTAGAGACTAGGGATTTCCACTAGCTTCTCGTACGATATTTAAAGATCTCTTTCTCTTCCTCTACATTCATCAATCTCTTCATAAACTTGCCGGCTATAGGTGTTCCAAAAACGATAGGTATTAGGAGCGCCCATAACCTTATTTTCAAAAATTAAGTCGTAAGAAAAGAAGTAAGTAGGTACAGTCAAATGCATAAAAAAACGACCGTCTATATCATAGAATCCTATCGGGGGTCAGGTTTCTCTGCATATGACTGTACATACTATTTAAAATTCGAAATTCCCACAATAATCATTCCGATTTACTTTTAGTGACGTGTATAGAACGTTTTCCCTCCATACAACCGAACAATACTGAAAGGATTTTCGCACGGATCGACAAGGGAAAACGCCACAAAAGAGCAGAAAACCTCATTGACCAATGTCGACAAATTAGCGGGTTTGTTGTGTGCAGTATTCAGTTTTGTGTGCAAATAACACATTGTCGGTAGGCAGTGATCTGGCAAATGACATGGGAGAAATTGCACGTAGCTTCAGTATTTTTTACCTCACGACTGATAGAGGATACAAGAAAAGCTCACCCTTACTTCTTCATTCGCCCCTGTTCAGAAATAGGCTAAAAAGCGTATAAATGACGAAACCTGAAAAAAACACATAGGTAAAGAAGAAAGAATGAAAATTCGTTTATTTGACATTCCACAAACATAGAGAACAATTACACAACCTTACATATTTGTGTTATATTAAAAAGGCGGGGCCGAAGGTCCCGGGTTCGATCCCCGGTCAGGTCAAGATGGAAAATGATCTTTTTCGGGTATCGTTGTGTTAGTATCCCATAACACAAGTCCCGAACTTACTTGGGGCTAACTCAATCTGTGTGATTTGTCCGTATATATTTATTTATACAAATATGAGAGGGGTCTCAGCATATTGTTGCAATAGAAACCACAACGCTGGTCTTCCGAGGGCATCATTGAAAATAACAGAAATTAAAAACAAATACAAAACTTAAAACATAAAAAATGAATGTCACACTGTCTTATACGACTATCAAATCAAAGGTAGTTTAGTGTAATAGAGATTCCGAAATAAACTTTGTTTAGTAAGTACTCGGAGTGCGCCTATTGTTATCTCAAACGCCGTAATCGAAGGATTAAATTGTTAGGTCTGTTACCAATTAAGACGATATAGATTGCGCATATTTTCAATGTTTTTTAATAAGAGTATTTTTATTTATTTAATAAGAATAACTTATACAACAATTACATTTATTACATTTAGATTGCGCATTTTCTATCAATAATATATCTCGAAAATGATGAAACAAATCAACGGCAGCCAACAATGTATCACTCAATCAGTCAGTCAATCAGATCCCATATAACTCGTAATGTCGCTATAATTAGCTGTTCGTGATCGACTGACTGACTGACTCATTGAACGGTAATTATATTATTAGTCCACTGATTTGCAGGTAGGGTGACCAATGTTATGTGAAATTCTAACAAAAACTGAATACTTTATGGACTGGTCCATTTTCCAAATATGGAAAATATTACATTTGTTGACTTAAAAACAATGCAATGACAAAATAAAGTTGCAGAAATTATGTAACGACTAGCTGTCGCCCGCGGCTTCACCCGCGTGAGTTTCGCTTTGATAAAAATTTTTTTTGTGTTCCAAACTGTTTCAGATGTTTCGGATTTTCGTTTTTTATACGTCTACAGATAATGTTCATCAGATTAATCAAGTTTTGCTAAGGCGCCATTTCCATATATGTTTTAGTGTAGCTGGTCTCTTGAAGCTTTTCATCAGATGTTCCATATCTTCAATTTTTATACGTCAGCAGAAAATGCTCATCAGGTTGAACGACTTTTACTAAGGCGCCATTTCCATATATGTTATAGTTTAGCTGGTCTCTTTCAGTTCTTCATCAGATGTTCCAGATCTTCAATGTTTATACGTTAGCAGAAAATGCTCATCAGGTTGAACGACTTTTGTTAAGGCACCATTTCCATATTTCTTATAGTTTAGCTGTTCTGTTATAGTTCTTCATCAGGTGTTCCAGTTTTCAAAATCAATTATAGCCTATATGTTACCCAGACTTAATAGCTATACAACAAAAAAAGTTTCATTCAAATCCGTCCAGTAGTTTTTGCGTGAAACGCGTACATACATACAGACAGACAGACAGACAAGAAATTCCAAAAAATTTTTTTTGCTTTCTATTATTCTTTTTAAGTGTCCCTCTATCCATTTTAGTCAAAAATACTAAATGTACAGACAAAATATTTTTACTGTTTTATTATATGTATAGATATAGATAAAGTAAAGTTGACACAAATTAGGAGAGCCCAAAAATATTTTTTTATTTTTGTTACCCAAATTTATACATCAAACTAAGTTACTTTTATTTTTTTAACGAAATCACCCCACGGCTCGTTTGACCTCTCGTAAACAATCAAATCAAAAATTTAAAAAATCCGTGAATTGTGGTCCCTCAATTGCAAACAGTGGACGGGTGATCAACCATGAAAGTTACTTTCTCACGGTGATTGCATTCGTGGCTAATTTCTTAGAATGCACAAGTTATTTACATGATATATTGTAACTAGAAAAGAGAAAAGCTATTTATACACTCGTATATGTCGTAGATTTCCGGTGCGAAAGGTGAAATAGACTGTGAAATTATGTGCTAGAACCGCATCTAGCTTTAGAGTTTATTTTATTTATTTATGTACACAACTGTACATAGAAAGAAAAATTTAAATATAATAAAACCAAGTACAAAGGTACTAAAGTCCATTTATTTATAATTTCACTTCATGTAAACAATCTTACCATGTCTTTTTATGATTTTACGATAATATAAATTAAAACACACTTTTTAGGAAATTACTTTCGTGGTCAATAAATGTTTTACTTTAGAATGTTTAGGTTTGAACTAATATTTGATTTATTTTCAACAAAATTTAACAAAAAGTACTGTGAAGATTGTTTACATAATAGGACAAATTTAGAAAAATGGAGTTTACATGCCATATTTCAGCTTCCTACGCCAGTAGTTTTGGCTGTGCGTTGTCTGTCAGTCCACTCAGTCAGTAACGGAAAAACTTTATGTATGTAACTTTATATTTATTTATAGGTTAGACGATACTAGTTATCCAAACTGTGGGTTATTTTAGGTATTTCTGTAGACCTAGCAAAATTCCTTTCCGGTATTTGGTACAAGTACGACCGGTTGGCAGTTCCGAATTTCCATAAAAGCCTATCATTGAACCAGGTAGATATTTTAGATTTGGTGTATACGCATTCTATCGATTTAAGTGTACGAAGTTTAAGTGTGTGTTTAAGTGTGTACACATCGACGTATAAAAATTCAGCAAAATTAAATAAATTTGCAATAGTTCAGTTGGAAGATCAATCAAGGACAAGGTACTGATATAGCGGATTCAAGTCTTGCTCACATTTATCCCTGGTTGAAAAGAACCATATGTCCTTCTCAGTACTTCTAACTGTGTTAATGCGAAATTTCAAACATACATAAATACAACTAGTGCGTCAGTACATAATATCTCGATGGGTTCAGTAGATAAAGCGCGAAGAGGTAACAAATAAATAAACAAACAAACTCACTTTCGCATTTATAATATCAGTTAGGATTCATAACTTCTTAAAATAGATTGCACTGCTGTATTGGCTAATCAATCAGCCACCTCGTACCAACAGATATTATATAATTCAGATATATAGCGAACTAGAAAGAAGTTTTATGTAACACTGCTTTTGTAATAATGTATCCTACTCGTACTCATATTATAAATGCAAAAGATTGGATATGTGTATGTATGTTTGTTGTTCCATGACGCAAAATGTACTGGACGGATTTCAATGATGCTTGGAACACGGGTAGAAAAATACCGGGTACCTATGTAGGGTACTTTTTATCTCGAAACTCCCACATTTGTCATAGCGTAGATTTTTTTTCTATAAAATTGTAAAATATAACAGTTCTACACTATTCATTTTATACATAACTTAACTTAGACATAACTTACTATAATTAAATACTATTTTAAGTCAAGAGTACATAATTTTATTAGTTTCTAATTGCTAGCGTTGACGAAAAAATCTAGGATGCATTTAAGTAGTTAAAATGGCGGCAAAAAGTTACTGTGACGATCATGAATTATCATGATAGTGTTAGTATTATAGGTGTTAAATGCACTAAGGTCGAGTTTCGTTCGCTCCTTTTATTTTTTTAGGATTATTTTGTTAAATATTTTTTTTTATCGTAAAAAAATAAACGGCAGGGAAATTTAGATCTATTTAGCGATATTTTCATTGAAGTCCGGTACACGACCCATATTAAAATTAGCATTCAACTTTTTACATAGGTTGTTAACTTAGTACAGTCACTACACGAGCATTGATATGTACATAATTTTCGCCCTTATCACATTGTCTTAAAGACCTATGTATTTACATATGTGCTTGTGATTGTACAACAACTGAAGCGGAACCAAGTTAACAGCTTACTACATCACATACTAAGGAAGGACTTGACTTCTTCTTTCTTCTTTTTCTCGTGGTGAAAAAAAAAAGAAATGAGTATTGTTAGCCAGTCAGGTGCCCGACGAGCAACCGCTGATGTTTACGTCTGACGCCATAACACAACTCGGTTAAAAGGTCGCTTCTCGACTTGAGGCCATTTCACACAAACGGCCATATTGTAAAAAAAATAGTTATGAATTTTTTTTAACTAGCTTTTGTAATGATAATTTAATTTTTCATACATTTCACCTCTTTAGTGGCTTTCATAGTGCTTAATTGCCTATTTAAAGAACCTCTGTGCAAAAGTTCAAATTCCTACGTTCAGCGGTTTCGTCTCTGCGTCGATATACCAATCAGTCAATCACCATTTAATTTTATATAAATATTTTTTTTAATAACCTATAATTAGAACATTTAAATTAATAGAATAATCGCTCCAGTGAAACCGCGCCTTAAATCCTTGAGCACTTGCTTAATGATTGCTCAAAATTAAGGCCCCGTTACGAGAGCGCAACTTCATTCGCTAGAACTCTTGTCTAAGCAACGCACATAGTGTTGTATTTCATATATATCTATAAAAAAAAACATATAAAAAATATGGCGTACCGCATTCTGGCCGCACTGGCGTTCTTTGGGATACTCCAGTGCAGTCTCCAATTAGTACCTTTGCGTGAGTACTTTTTTTATTAACATTATATCATGTTAGCTAATTGGATTGCTTCTCTGATATGTCCATAAATAAAATATCTAATATGATATAAATTGTCTGATATATTAGAATTTGTTTTGAGTGGACGCTTTTTCTGTAATTTATTTTTCAATCGAACGACAACCCTATTATTATTTTTTAATTTTTTTATTTTTTAAATAGTATTTTTA
Organism: Ephestia elutella; assembly: GCA_018467065.1. Classification (NCBI taxonomy): domain Eukaryota; kingdom Metazoa; phylum Arthropoda; class Insecta; order Lepidoptera; family Pyralidae; genus Ephestia; species Ephestia elutella. The sequence goes on along the minus strand of CM031570.1, from coordinate 11,021,372 downwards.
TAATTTAAAAAAATGTGTAAAGTTTTGTTTTGGTGTATATATGTGCATAAGTATCGAAAGTCGATCTTAAAGTTTTTTAAGTTATCAACATTAATTTTAATGTCATCACAAACGACGCATGTGACCATACTTTACCGGCTCATTAAAAGGTGTAAATTATTCTCGTAATTTATAACATTCCCTATATGGCCTGTGAAAACTATCTTTATTCAGAAAATATTTAGTAACATAGCCTCAAAAGTATACTAACAAAAATATGAGTCTCGCTTGATGACTTGGAATCATTCCTTCGACAATGACAAAAATATACCTATCTACTTCAAGTTTTATTATATCCTATAATAAATTAGTAAATATACTTATATGGAGAAATCACACAGATTACCTACCAAATTAAATGAAGACTTGTGTTATGGGAAAATGGAAAGAAAATTTTGTCAAACAATCAACTTTGGGTTAGCATTGCAATTCAAATTCATATTTGTGTTTCATTTTGTGTGTCATTTTCGCGCTATTTAATTTTTCCTTGACATTTACCTGTTTAAAAAATATCAAAATCGCGCTATTGAAGTACCAACTCCACAAATGTAATCAACCGCCATTAATTTTCCAGCGGACTACATCCACCCGTGCGCAGAGCTGACAGACGAATGCTTCACCAAGGCGACCCTGGACGCCATTCCCGGGGTGGTGAAGGGCATCCCAGAGGCGGACATCCCCCCCTTAGATCCTCTGTACATGGACCGGAATATTAGTATAGATCTGCCCGGGAATCTGAAGATGACCTTCCATAATGCTAAGCTGTCGGGGCTTGGGTCGTGTATACCAAATAAAGTCTCGTAAGTACGATTTACTTTAACTTTAAATGCTTTTTACTGACTGACTTACTTATAGAAGAGAGGATGCACATAACGGCCAATAAGGCAACTTTACATATGTTTGAAAAGGGGTAAAAAGATTGTTTTTATAAATGTTACCGTTAATTTGCGTAAATCATTTAGAATGCAGATGAACGACGTATTCTGCAGATTATCTGGCCATAATATGCATATTTTATTAATAAATAATAAGTTCCGAAAAAAAATTATGTCGATTTCACGATTAAAATCACATTAAATTATTCCCCTAATGATATCTAAATTTTCTGACAACGCGGCGTTTAAAGGTGGCTTGTTAATTTAACTCCAAATATATTCTATCCTGGTAGAGCCTGTGGTACCTTCCTCAACATTATATGGTCAGCGTAGTCACAGAAAAGCCGGCGTTATGACCTTCCTTGGCGGATGCCAGGACTGTACCCTGCGTGCGATTTCGTAACCAGCACATTTGCGCAAAGGACAGATATTATGCTGTGCCGCATGCAATCCATGCGATTTATAAGTGGTTATATTTAGTTCCACGATAGATATCTCCATGACGATAATTCGCATTACCAATGTATTTTATTTCGTCAGATATTCACACAACACATACTGTGATGATACATAGCTGAAAAATATAGTAATATTTATTTACGTGAAGCTTTTCAGTTTGTTTGGGAAGAGTAAACAAACGGAAATAAACGATACTTTTTAAATGTTCCTAGTGGATTCTTTTTTATTTTTAAAGTCACATCAAACTTTTGCAAAGTATTGAACCTTACAAAATAACCTTTTGATTGGTAGTAAAAATTATTGGCTGCATTCATGTTGCAGGATGTAGGGCTGTAATTAAAAACTTGATTATGTGTGCGATGGTACTTATCACGTTCAAGCACTACGATGTACAGTCAAATGCATATCAAGTCACCCTGCATGACCTCTATGCGGTGGTAATAACGGCGAATTTGCAGTGAATTGGGGTGTATTGATGTTGTTGACTGTACTAAATGTATGCCAAAGGACCCCCGTCTACAAAACAATTTAGGGTTAACGGCCATTTAATAGGCCGTAAATTGCGTTTACCTTGTACGTTCGTGACAATCGTTAACGTAAAGACTAACGCTTGTAAGGCCGCTTCCTCACTTATTGGTAGTTAGAAATTCTGAATTTAAATTAACTGCTTAAAGTATCTTTAGGGTTCCGTACCTTAATTGGCAAAAACGGAACCCTTATAAGATCACTTTGTTTCTTGTGATTTATCCAAATTGTTAAAAAATTTAAATGTCAAAAATCATTGTGCTTTCTATTAAACCTGGGGCTTCGTGGGAATTTTGAGATAAAAAGCCTACCCTATGTGCTTTGTGTGCTCATTACAGTATATTTTTACCCGTGTACCAAATTCCATCGTAATCGGTCCAGTAGATTTTGCGGGATTCAGTAGCAAATCCAAACTCACAAACATCATTACGAAACTTTCTCATGTAGGTATAGGTATTATTAGCAGGAAATCTCATTATAAGATTTCTTAAGTGTCCTCTGCACAGTGTTTTAAAATTTGTAGCTAAATTATATACTCGTAGATTAGACCCAGTTAGATTTGTACGTTAGAGATAAACTAAAAATAGATGTTCCGAAATAAAAAAAAAACAGTCTCCAGTGTCTAAAATTTAACAAAGTGAGAGAAAGGCCTTATTTTCACGCAATTAAGTTTTGTCTATAGATACAATGTGTAAAGCCATGTTAACGCCATGACATAAAAATTGCAAAATCTGTTCCAGTTAAAACATGTAATAGTGCTAATTCTTAAGTAACTTAACGGTTCGTTTACTTAACTATTCTAAAGACTAGAGTCACCGAAATCCCGAAATTGAAGTTTTTGCTAAGGTTAGTGTCGAAGCACAGGGTGGAAACTTCATAGAAAAGGGCGTCATATATACCTACTACTACTACAAATGAAACTGCGCATCCGTGAACACGTCAATGTATGCGTTTTCATAGTCATATCGTCCCAATACGCAAAAGAACGGGGGAGAAGTGCGGGGTACGCAGGTGGTACGCCATATTGCGGGAGGGGCAGGGAGCTTCCTTTCTGTACGTAGAACGTTTATATTAATACGGTGGTCAAAGTTATAGTTACGATTACTTTTGTCATATCATACTATTTGAAAACTTGACCTTGTGCAGGCCATATTTGCTGTGCAACCCAGAATAAGGTTTTCAGATTACGTTACACATTTCCTTGGAGATTTAAATCATTACAGCATTACATACTCGGAATACAGAAGAAATCAGAACGAGTATATTACTTATCTGTCTTTTGACTTTGAAGTAAATTCTCAAACGTTCATAGAAGCAATTTGATTTTAGGTTTTATTGACAGTTATTAAAAAAGTAATAAATATGTAGTTAGGAATTGTTTTTCTTACTTCATCTTAGCTATAAAATATTACCAAAGCAATACGAGACAACGATAACATTGAAATATCTGTAAATGATAATAAAATTTATTGGTGTTACTTCGGTTGAATACGAAACATGACATCATGTAGAGCCAAGGTCTTAGCAAAAATACACAAATATTTATACAAATAATCGCTAAAAATCATGTATTCTAAAATCCATAAAAAAATTATCCAAAATCGCAGTAATTTTGGTATTGAAAATGCTACCATTTACATTTACATTTTTTGTTCTCCGTTTGTTTCTCTGTTTATTTTTTCAAAATGCAGTGCGAAGTTATAATCTACCCATTCATATTTATTTTTTACTTCATCTCATCTCATCTCTCTCAGCCGAAAGACGTCCACTGCTGGACAAAGGCCTCCCCCAAGGATTTCCATAACGACCGGTCGTGCGCTGCCCGCATCCATGCTTACTTATATGCGTATAATTTCTTCTTATGTAAGATCTACCCAAGTCGGGTCATTATGTGGAACTAAACACAAAAATATCTTATTTTTTTGTCTGCAGATCCCGTCGCGAGAATCGAACCTTCATCTTCGACATGCACTGCAACTTCACCATCCGAGGGCTGTACAGCTTGAAGGGCCGACTATTGCTCTTCAACCTCGACACGGAAGGCGGCGCTAAGATCAAGATTTGTAAGTATTTCTTCTTTTACTACTATTTTAACATCCCCGTCTACAACATGTACAAGGGCCGACTATTGTTCTTCTAGACAGCTGGGACAAATGGGATCGTCCATTTGCTTAATCACTGTCAAGTGCCTATTCAGTTGACAGTGTCCTGTGAGGATTCCTATAATGTTATTCCTGCTCAATTTGAGCAGGTGTTTTGATTTCTTTTAGTCTGCTGCTTTGATGAAGATTTTAGATTGTCTTAGACTTCTAGTTCTTCTCCATCTTCTATTGGATTCTACTTTCATTCTATGCTTGGTGACGCCTTTCGTTATCCCATAAGCTATGGGAAGTCATCTGCTCTTTCATTGCCAGTTATGTCTTTATGACCTGGAACCCAGGCCACAGTGACCGCAGTATCGTTAGCCAGCCTGTTCAGAGCATCCTTGCATTCTTAACGCCGACGTTGTTTCTTCTTTGTTTAGTGCTTTTAAATAATAACCTTAGCTTTAAGTAATTTTCTGACGTCAACTAACTAATCTAGTTTTAAGTATATGACGAATTAAATGCTATTTTTAAGACAATTTATTTGACCCTATTTAAGCTGTTAATATAAGAATCCAACTCGACTGGGCAGCGTTCGGGAAGCTTCGCGATATCTTATCGTCCAAAATACCGCAGTGTCTCAAGACTAAGGTCTTTGACCAGTGTGTGTTGCCAGTAATGACATACGGAACAGAGACGTGGTCGCTTACTATGGGCCTCATAAGAAGGCTCAAGGTCACCCAAAGGGCGATGGAGCGCGCTATGCTCGGAGTTTCGCTGCGTGATCGAATCAGAAATGAGGAGATCCGTAGGAGAACTAAAGTAACCGACATAGCCCGCAAAATCGCGAAACTTAAGTGGCAGTGGGCGGGTCACATAGCTTGTAGAACAGATAGCCGTTGAGGCAGAAAAGTTCTCGAGTGGCGACCACGAACCGGAAAACGTAGTGTTAGCAGGCCTCCCACTCGGTGGACCGACGACCTGGTGAAGGTCGCGGGATGCGCATGGATGCGGGCAGCGCAGGACCGGTCGTTGTGGAAATCCTTGGGTGAGGCCTTTGTCCAGCAGTGGACGTCTTTCGGCTGAGAGAAGAAGAAGAGAAGATATAAAAACCTTTGCGTTTGCCTTGAAAAACATACTTCGCCTTCCAGGGAACCAGCACATCCGTCTGGAGGTGGTGGAGAAAGTGATCATCAACAAGAGGGGGGAGGGACACTACAAGATCAACTCGTACAAGTACAAGGCGGACTACGGGACCGACCTCAAGATGAACCTGACCAATCTCATCAAAGGCAACCCTGAAATTAGTGAGTTTGTTTTTTATTAAAAGTAGAACTGGAATCTAGTATCTGAGACCAAGATCCTCTTTGGGTAGTTGAGCCATCGAAGTATGTAAAAAGTTAATTAAAGACAATTTTGGTAATGACTAGAGCTTTAGTACAGCAACATTTAAAACTAAAAGTCTTATCTCACTTCTAATTAATTTTATAAATTCAATAGTTAGGGTGCGAACGTTTGTTACTCAATCACACAAAATCTACTGGACGGATTTCAATAATTGGTACACAGGACATAGGGTACTTTTTATCCCGAAATTCTCACTAGAATGAAACCCCGGGGGACTGCTAGTATATTATAAGATAAAATGATCTGAAAACAATGTTTAAATTGCAAGTAGACAGCTCTATGTGGAATCTAGTGAGGGGCCTATGTTCAATAGTTGACTTTTTGTGAACAAGATGATCAAATATCGACAGTGTTGCTATGGAGCCCTAGTCAATTTAAATAACCATATTGATTTTGTACACGAAAAATTTTAAGCTAATATTGAACCTAACTTGTAGTATGTACTTGAAGTATTTATTATATAATCTGTATTTTAGCCATAAAATTAAATAACCTATATGTCACTTTAGCAAATGTTAATAAATTTAAATTCATTACCTATACATCGGAACTCCGACAGGACGTACCTAGCACTATGATCGGAACTGCCTTGTGAAATTTCAAATATACATAAAGGGCAAGCATAAGTCCTAATTTAACTTGAAAAAAAATGAAATATTAATTGTAAAAAATTATAACAATAATGATTAAATATAATTATAATTAATTGCCAATATTCCTGAAGATAGTAATTATTGGCTTACTAGGGCATGGATAGCCAACGCAATATAGGTGCAATATAGTGTTGTCCTGTTTCTAAGTCATTCTAAGTATATTAAATGCAGACGTCCGTGATGTTGTAAGTAATTATCCATTGAAATTTTTTTAAGAAAGGAAACTCCATTTCATTAATAGCTGTCTTCATACGGTTGGGTAAACCACTATGTATTATCTTATAAATTAGCGATGAATGGAATTTCAACTACGGAATATCAAAAATACATATTTTGCATTCCTAAAAACAACACATTGCTTCCATGCTGGTCTGGGAGCGCAGAAAAAACATAGAATGTGCCAGCTGCTTCTCTTCCCGCGCAGATTGTAAAAGTCAATCGAGGGAAAGGGCTTTCAACTGGGGATTCCTCCGCTCATAGGCGATGGGCCAGTAACCTGTCACTATACCTGAATCTCCATTCCACCAGAGAGCCCACTATTCAGCCAAGCGTGGCCGTCTCACGACTCTTGGCTCTGGCTACCCCGTAAGGGATAAAGACGTGATTCTATGTATGTATGTAAACATGGTTAGTTTCCCTTCAGTCCCACCTTAACTCTAGCTATACTACTGGTGGTACGGTGGGTATTCAAAGTTAAATGGTATTACAGTGATATTTTTATATAGAATTCTAGATGTAAATGGACAACACTCAGAACCGCAATAAAATATCTGTGAAAACATTTATACAAATATTTACCAGTACTGGGAATCGAGCCTAGTGCCCTAATTCTCGGAACAAAAGTCGCTACGATGTCGTGGCGACTTGCGATGTATGAGCGGAGCGACTATAGTCAAAAGCACAGCATTATATATTGTCACACCGCTCACACATTGCTCGCTACGATGTCGCGGCGACTTTGAATACGAGAATTAGGCTACAGGTGGTCTAGGATCCTAGGATCTCCAGATAGCGGACGGGGTGATGGCAACTATACCACGGAGGTCGTCATGTAATCTATTTCTCTTTTCCAGGCGCAAACGTCCTTCGAGTATTAAATGCGGATTCGCAACTCTTCGCCAATGAATTCGGCGGACCCATCTTGGATTATGCCATAGACTACGCCATGAACGTCACACAGAGGTTCTTTAACACCTTCACCTACGACCAGATCAGCCACGTGCCCCTAACAGACGAGTTCTTTGTCAAAGAGTAGTTAGTCAGATAGGATAGGTTAAGTTAGGTAGAAATAAATTTTATTTACTTTTTCAATTTGGCATTTTTATTATATTTTTTCTTGTAAATAATGTGTCGAGCTATTGGCAAAAGGAAAATTATTTCAAACCATTATATGACGGTTCTATCGATATGGAAAAATCGCATTTCCTTTTGATACGAAAAAAAACCGTTTTTAATTAACGTACGAGTAAGTATAATTTTAATACTGATTAGTTAGATAGAGCAAAGTCGGTGTATATAGATATAAATGTAAATTATACGTAGTAATTTCGTATGATTGTAATTGTTTCATGCAAAAGTATAGGTATAATTTGCAAAATTATTAATTTATGCATCATACATATTATGCATAATTCCAAGAAGCATTTTCCGGATTGCAACATTGTCATTAAAGACTTAGAAAATAATTGCAGATCCGAAGATATGGGCAAGCGCAATCATAATCTACACCGTGACCTTTACAGACAATTGCAGCTAAACTTGGTCCCAGAAGGCTGTATTACGATAGATTTAGAGCCTTAGGTTGTGTAAGTGAATTCCCTAGACGTGTTGCGTCAGTCTGTAATCATTTAGCGAGGATCTTCCTTACAAAGGCAAGGCGTATCTAATACACTGTAATGACAAGTGACGATGTAAGTAAGTTTCGTTTTTTTTTAATTTCTTTTTTTTTGTAAGTTTCATTTGCAGACGGCCAAGTGCGAAACGCAGTTTGTTTACCTAATTTCAAATAATTTCCTGTGTTAGTTTTTTTCCTAATTTCTGCCAACTTAAACTTGAAATGAGGTGGACTACGTCATTCTTCATCATATGTTCTACATAGGTACTCGTTATATCTTATTACATAAACGTTTTTCAGACATTACATAACAATATTTCAGTCAATTCACTTTTGGTATTACATAAGGTACCACAAATAGCAACTAAATTACGTTTAGGAAACAGGTGCAGCAAAATTACGGAAGAAACACATTTCAAGAGATATTGTAGTTCGGTAAATTACAGACTTCCCATTTGACTCCGTTACCTTGGAGTTAAAGAAATAAATAATAAATAAATAAATGTACATATGCAAATAAATAAATATATTTACACACACGGACAAATCAAATAGATTGAGTTAGCTCCAAACTAAGTTCGAGAGTTATATTATGGTACCTATACTAACTCAACGATACTATATTTTATAACAAATACCATAACAATATAGTTATCTTAGTACACCAATTCCGTTAGCACAATATTTAGACAGATATAAGCAGTTATTTTAGCATTTATATTTATTAACACATATCGTACCATCGAAAATACTATCTGTACCGTATTGATGATGTGAATGATATGATAGAAATGATAAACTTTCTTGATACGAGTAGATAAAACAAAATATATTATCCCAAAAACTTGATAGACTGGGAATGATATTGAATGGAGATGCACTCGACGAATTATTACGAAAATATTGATTTGCAACAATACAGTGTAGGTATTGAGCTGATAGCCGTACACAAACGTAAAAAAAGGCAATTTATGTTCCGAAACTGGCGCGATTTAAACGCGCGAGCTGGCGCTCGGGTGCAATAAAAACAAAGGGATCCTATAAGGGTTCCTTTTTTACCTTTTGAAAAAATCAAACTTTTCCACATTACTTTTTGAGTTTTCCGCTTGCTTAACTAGATTCATGTCTTAGATAGTTCGTGATTAATAATTCGATCGCGTTTTTGAGTTCATCGCTCGTTTTATTCGTCAGTTTAGGAGACATTGTGTTGTGAATAATAAAATTGGTTCACAATCTAACTTTTCAGACTCTGCCTACGTTCGCGTGACTGCGGCCCGTTGCGACAATCGTTATTCGATTTGATGGTTACCAAATAAATAAAAAATTTCGACGATTCATTTCCGAATAATTATGTCTTTGTTCTTTCCTTCTTCAAAAAGCCAAAACAGCGAAAGTGGACATGGTTGCATCCTAATGGCGTTACAAAAAATGAGATTGACTTCATCTTGTCGACGAAGAGGCACATATTCAATGATGTCTCTGTGATCAATGCCGTAAAAACAGGAAGCGATCACCGATTGGTAAGAGGCACATTGAATCTTAGAATAAAACTCGAAAGGTGTCGACTGATGAAGTCTACGCTCCGACCAGCGCCTATCCAGCTCCAAAACCCCGAGAGCTTTCAGCTCGAGTTGCAGAATCGCTTCGAATGCCTGGGAGACTGCGAAAATCTGGACGATTATAATGACAGGTTTGTGCAAATTGTCCAAACAGCTGGGTCTAAGGCCTTCAAAACCCGCTGTTCAAAAGGAACCAAAAAGATCTCGGACCTCACCAACAAACTCATGGAAGAAAGACGAAACTTGGTTCTGCAGTCCTCTGACGATGCTGCTCAGTATCGACGTCTAAACAGACAGATCTCCAAGTCCCTAACGCGCGATTTACGCCAATTCAATACTGACCGTATTGAAGAGGCGATTAAGCGAAATAAGGGCTCAAAAGTGTTTGCAAGGGATCTGTCTGTTGGTCAAAGCCAACTGACCAAGCTGAAGACTGAGGATGGCAGAATCATTTCTTCGAAGCCAGAGCTGTTGGAAGAGGTTGAGAAGTTCTACGGACAATTATACACCAGCGTACGCGCACCTGTCAGTAATCTGGCCAAAGATCCAAGAGCCAGATTGACCCGACACTACACTACCCGACATACCGAAGATATCCCGGACGTCAGCCTATACGAAATAAGAATGGCTCTCAAACAGTTAAAAAACAATAAGGCACCGGGTGATGATGGAATCACGGCTGAGCTTCTGAAAGCAGGTGGAACACCGGTATTAAAAGCTCTTCAGAAGCTATTCGATTCCGTCATACTCGAGGGACAAACGCCTACGGCATGGCACAGAAGTGTGGTGGTACTTTTCTTCAAAAAAGGCGACAAAACCTTATTGAAGAATTATAGGCCTATCTCACTTCTGAGCCATGTCTACAAACTGTTTTCGAGAGTCATTACGAATCGTCTCGCTCGCAGGTTCGACGACTTCCAGCCTCCCGAACAAGCCGGTTTCCGAAAAGGCTTTAGTACCGTAGACCACTTACATACGCTGCGGCAGATTATACAGAAGACTGAGGAGTATAATCAGCCCTTATGCTTGGCGTTTGTGGACTACGAGAAAGCCTTCGATTCGATCGAGACCTGGGCTGTGCTACAGTCTCTCCAACGGTGCCAAATTGACTATCGATATATCGAAGCGCTGAAGTGTTTGTACGAAAACGCCACCATGTCGGTCCGTCTCCAGGATCAAGGCTCGAAACCTATCCAGTTGAAGCGAGGGATGAGACAGGGAGACGTTATTTCTCCGAAACTGTTCACCGCCGCCCTGGAAGATGTCTTCAAGCTTCTGGACTGGAGCGGACTCGGTATCAATATCAACGGCGAGTACCTCACTCACCTTCGATTCGCTGACGATATCGTAGTCATGGCTGAGACCTTGGAAGACCTAGGCACAATGCTCGATGGCCTCTGTAGAGCCTCTCAACAAGTGGGTCTAAAAATGAACATGGATAAGACGAAAATCATGTCTAATATCCGTGTCGCACCCACTCCTCTAAAGGTTGGAGACTCTACACTCGAAGTTGTTGACAATTACGTATACCTGGGACAAACAGTTCAGTTAGGTAAGTCCAACTTCGAGAAAGAGGTCAACCGTCGAATCCAACTCGGCTGGGCAGCGTTCGGGAAGCTTCGCGATATCTTCTCGTCCAAAATACCGCAGTGTCTCAAGACTAAGGTCTTTGACCAGTGTGTGTTGCCAGTAATGACATACGGAACAGAGACGTGGTCGCTTACTATGGGCCTCATAAGAAGGCTCAAGGTCACCCAAAGGGCGATGGAGCGCGCTATGCTCGGAGTTTCCCTGCGTGATCGAATCAGAAATGAGGAGATCCGTAGGAGAACTAAAGTAACCGATATAGCCCGCAGAATCGCCAAACTTAAGTGGCAGTGGGCGGGGCACATAGCTCGCAGAACAGATAGCCGTTGGGGCAGAAAAGTTCTCGAGTGGCGACCACGAACCGGAAAACGTAGTGTTGGCAGGCCTCCCACTCGGTGGACCGACGACCTGGTGAAGGTCGCGGGTTGCGCATGGATGCGGGCAGCGCAGGACCGGTCGTTGTGGAAATCCTTGGGGGAGGCCTTTGTCCAGCAGTGGACGTCTTTCGGCTGAGAGAGAAGATGTCTTTGTAGTGTTTGATTTGAATTGTTTATTTGAAATTTATTTTCCGTGATAAAATTCTACTCTGATTTTCAATATCATCATCATTCAATTGTGTATCATCTAAATCGAACCTAAATTATATTTTCATTCATTTATTTATTTACATTTTATGTCAAATATTTATTATCGGATTACTATTAGTACTACTTACAGACGTAAAAAGGGCCAAATCATATGAAAAAAATACCGAACTTTATGTACAGTGTGTTTACAATTTTGATTGAACAGCATATTATCATATTAAATCGGTTCCAAGGTATGGTGGAAAGTGTTCCAGTTCCCAGCCCACCCACGGGACAATAGCTCAGCAGTATTGTTGACAGATTGAACCAGACAATTACCTTTACAAGCTGGTGATATAGAGGAACAAGTGAACTGCACCGAATTTGTAGATGCGCGGGCGGCGGCGGGCCGAACTGTCGTAACAGTTGAGGATAGGGTTGACACACGTGATATCGATATTAACGTAAATAGCATAGGTCATGTAAAGTTATCTGTATCTGTGCCAATGTCAGCTGTCACTGTCATAGGTTAGCCGCCAATACTAGGAGCGGATCAGTAAGGTTGTTGGTAAAATCCGGGATTGAATTCGTTTAAGTTTGTAACTGGAAATACTGAATAAAACAATGGTTTCGAGAATATAAAGTGTATGTTTATTAGACACCTACAAGTCAGAACTCATTTTACAATTATAGATAGAACCTATGACAGCATGATGAATCTACATTCGAAATGAAAGCGACGGAAAAAAATGTACTTTTTTTATTCCATTTGCATATAGGATAGATATAGGACTCGTCATATATTGTACCAGTGTAGATCTTCTATCTCCTACTAGAGAAGGTAAGCCAAACATGACAAAGGTTCTTGTTCTCAGCATGGCAGACAAGCTTGGCTACGCTCTCTACACTGAAAAAATACTTACTTCGTATACACAACCAAACTTTAATAACACAAAAAAGTGACTACATAACTTTGTGCAATATGTAACCAAACCCAGTTGGCTAATAACAGTTAACTTTTTATTAAAATCAAGTTAACTTTATTAGTATTTTGTCAAACTTTGGTTATTCCTGAATAGCCAAAGTAGTCGGGTTATCCTTTTTTTGAGTGTATACCGATCCAGAGACGAAGAAATGAAAAAAATACTAACTATTATGTAACAGAACTCAGAAAGAAAAATGATTATGTTATTGCAACAGCTTATGAAATTATAATCCCGTGAAAATTCCAGGATAAAAGTATCCTAAGTGCTTGGTTTAATTCTACATGTATACGAAAATTCATCGAAATCCGTCAAGTAGATTTTGCCAACCACACTATACACACACATCCTAACTTTCGCACTTATTTATTAGTAAGATAGAACAATCTATGTCGAGCCCACATAAAAAGTCAAAAAAGATAAAGCAGTTCGGATTAGCTTGTAAGTTAATGGGTTGCCCTAAACAGCCCTGTTTCACAGTGAAAGCCATCGTAGGCGAGGTCGCGGAGCTGATGCTGTGTCAGCCCTCGGCAATTAGCTGCTGGCGCTGGTTTCACTCCTTGTTTATGGTCTGTGGCCGGTTTGCTGCCTGTCTCTGGAACATCGGAGGTAAGCGAATTAATTCGGTGATCTATTAGATTTCATAGGAAATGAAAGCCAAACAACAGAAGAAAAGGATTCCCGGTTACTTTGTTACACACCCGATGTATCTTTATTAAAGTCCTAAGTAAATCCGTCGAGTAACAAACATCCTCACAAACTCACATCTAAACTTTTGCAATTAAATGTTAGTAGAATAATAGGATATAAGATGAAATATATAATGGAATGTTAAAACTTTTTTATATTTTCTTTGGACAACGTTATCGGGTTTAAATAAATATACGTCGTTATATCGAAAAGAAAAGTAATTCACAATGTTTCCAAAAAGTCGTTTTGGCGTAAGACTGCAAGGTACATTTTTTAGCTTTAGCAAAAAGTTTTGAACAAATTCAAAAGCACTATCCTGGCTAATACACTCGAATACGTAAATGGTTAATTATTCACAGCCCAGAGACAGTCCTGGCAATGAAATAGACAATTACTCCTGAAATATTGTTCGGCACATTCGGCAAAGAAAGTGTTGTAAAATTCATAAAATTTATTTTTATTTTTAAAATTAAAATGGCCATAATAATGAAAAATACCTTGTCTCAACACAGTTATTGCAATAAATATTTTGAGTTTGAGTTTATATTTTAACTAGCTGGCGCCCGCGCCTTCACTCGCGGTATCCTTTCTTAGCGGATGCCTACGTCATAACATCTACCTGCATGCCAAATTTTAGCCCGATCCGTCCAGTGGTTATAGCTGTGCGTTGATAGATCACTATGTCAGTCAGTCAATCAGTCAGTCAGTCACCTTTGAGCTATATATATTTTATTGGGCTCAATTCAACAGATTCTGGAATATTTCTGTGTATCTGTCACCGTTATCCGAACACAAGGATATCGTGATCGTGACTATTATATAGAATATCCGGAATACCGGCCTAGCCTAGAAGTGGGTCATAAAACAATTAAAAGGTATCAAAGGGCCAGAAATCCTCTAAAATAAATATATTTCTAAATGCCAATCTGTACTCGACAGTACTAAAGCCATTAGCGGCTGCAGACTCCAGCTATTGATCCAGCTAAATTTATCCAACTGCAATATTGAGCAGTTGTGCTCGTAATGGGAAATCCATACAGTCATGCCTCATGTGTGTTCGCTGCGTTTAAAAGGTACTCTATTCTCTTTTGCTTCTGTTAAGTTAAGATTAAGTTAAGAAAAAAGACTTAAATTTGTACATTAAGGATGTATATACGTAGAAGAACATAGACAGTTAACGCCAGCTTTTTTAAACAATAGTTTTTATTTTCAAACACATTTTCAGAGTTACCAAGTAACGTACTTTTGTGGACTTTGAACAACCATAATTTGATAAAATAATAATAAGTTCTTAATTTGCAATAACTATGGATGTTATATGACCTATTTTACACATATTACTTTAATGCTCTCGTCATAATAGATTTTTATCAGCACTTTTAGTTCATACCTATTTGATTAGGCACTATGCAATCTTTAAAGCTATATACTGATATATATTTATTTGTTTCTTTGCAAGAAGACCATTTTTTGCCTTAATTAATCAGTGAATGACAAACTGCAGATACATTATTTCAACTGCAGCTACCATCCATCAGCAACGATCGTTAGTATTGACAAAAACTATCCAAATACATCTTCGCTTATTTTTCGCACCCCATTGCACGGCTTAAAAATATAAAAAGACGGATATATCTTTCTTCTCTCCTTAATTAATCACGACGGGTTCGTTCCATTTCCGTTTTTTTTATTTATAAAAAAATACATTCTATTTATAAAATAATGTGAGTTAATAAAGAGTTTCAAGTTCATTCAGTTAAATCACCTAACAGTTGGACAGTTGCACAAATCACAATATTGATACTTTTTAGATGTTTTATTTTTATGGTTTTATTTCAAAAAAATGCCAACATCGTGCATTTGTGCTTTTTGTATGGACTCTCCTTTTTCTAAGCGCTATCTATGAAGTCATCGTTAACAATTTTTTTTTATTTGGGTCTCTGAAAATCCCTCATTATAGAAACATAGGAAATAGGAAATATATCGAATATTTTTTTTAATTTTGATGCTTTATATTTAGTACCTACACGTGAAAAATAATCAAAATTCACTTAGTTTTGATTTTCGAACATCTGTCCGATGTGAATTAATTCTGTTTGGAGATTTTTAAATGATATTCCGCCATTTGCAACTTACTATTTCTTTATTTGTGCATTCCATGCAATTTATGATTGGGTACTACAAAAAAAACTCAATATAAAATATAAGTTACGTACAGTATTTGAACTCGGGATGATCACAATCGGCACTATGCTCGGGCAATTTTCTGAAGCCATATCAAAAGTGTGATAATAAATTGGTTTGCTGTAAATAGTTAGTTGATCTAGTTCACATATGTTAGTGATACAAAAAAACTTTACCGCGGCCTCGCTCGCGAAAAGTTTTATAAAGTTCTTGTAATTATCAGTAATAATATTCTCTGATTAGAATTAATGCTCTTTTCCTTATATCCTAAAAATATCCTTCTCGAAAAAACCATAAATAATTTCCGTCATAACAAAATCGTCACGTAATGAAACACACGTTTGAGCTATTTCTGAACGTCCCACGTGGAAATAAAAAAAAACGTTTGACATTGGATACACGTTTTTTGCCACCCCGGTAACGTTTTAATTCGGGGTGTAAAAAATTAAAAAAAATGCAGTTAGGGTGAGAAGACACTTATCTTTCGCGCGAACTATATGTTATCGCTTACAGGCCAGTGGTTCTGAAACTGTAAGCATAATTTTGAAAAGTATTTTTTTTTATTTTCTCTAATCGGTTATGAGACGTGAAAAAGTGCCTGAAAAGGTTTCTTTTTAACAAACAAAATTTGAATTTCAAATTTATAATTAGAGAAAAAGGTAAAAGTATTTTCGAACAGAAATTCTAGCTAATATCACTCTTCTTTCTTAGTTTTTTCTAGATTAGTCTCTGCAGTGATCTGTTTTCGTACATTATTTGAAATATTACATTAATTAATTACATTAATAAAAAAAGTTTCGTATCACGTCTTACTTTATACATTTTATCTTTTTCATATATTTTTTTACATTATTTGAAATATTACGTTAATTACAATTAATAAAAAAAGTTTCGTGTCACCTCTTACTTTTCATATCTCAACGCTTACTGCAACGATGTATTTCATTGGTGTACTTATAAATTACCTATTTAGGAAAATTTAACGAAATTTTGGGAAACTCAGATCGGTGCAAGCTCCACTGACAACTCCGCTAGCTTGTAAAGACATCCGTCATTCTACACCTCCCCTCGATTTTCCACCCTCATTTCACCTGAACCACTTTCTAAATGCTACTCATGATCGCCCAGAAATGGAAGATCCCTCATCATTATGATTACTCATAGAAAATGAACTAAATGGTGGTGGATGAACTAAGAGGTTGAGGGGTTCAAGGTTCTGAAGCAATTGGACGATGTTTTTATGTGTAATGTGCCATTTCCGATAATTTTCGTGATACTCGTGTTTTTGTAAAATGCCTAGATTTAAAATTAAATTTTAGTAGAGTAACTCTGGATGCGGTGGTGGCCGAGTGGTAGGGCGCCCGCCCGTGGCTGCAAAGGTTCGAATCGTCATGTAGCACGCTACATGAGTACCAATCGGACTCATAAACCTATGTTAGTTTTCATCGACCACCACTTGCTTCCGGTGAAGGAAAATATCGTGAGGAAACCCCACTCTGGTTGATGATTATCACTCTATTAAAATTACCAAGAGAGTCGTTGTGTGTGTTTAATTCCATATAATGATGTTTCCCTCAGTCATGAGGAAATACGACTAAAGAGAGAGAAAGTAACTCTACAAGCCTTACTAACTCACAAACTCCACACTTTAGTCAAAATACGTGGCTTGGCCGTTTCGTTCTTTGTAGTAACAGTTGTAATGTAATTCTTGTCCCTAACTTTTAGAGGGCGTGTAGAGATAGAAGCTTAATTGGCACTACATAAGATCTTACAACTTTTTTACTCGTATGGTCTCGTCTTGGCTACATTTTACATGAATATGTATTTTGGTGGCAAAGAATAAGTAGCATTATTCCGACACAACATAATTCGTCATCACATGCCTACAAAAAACACTACGACATCGACAGAATATCGATATTGGCGTGTCTTCAATCTTTTGAAATTCCGTGACTACATTTTAGGAAAGTTGCAGTTTAGACATGCATATCCTACAGATGACGTAAAATCTCTAATCTAACCGAAAATTAGTGAGGAAATATCAAAAATAGATTGCTAATAGTCCCAGCAAAAATCCAAAGAATGCTATCTCCGACCGGAAGTAACGCGTTTGCAGGCGGTCTGTGGTGATGTATGGCGCAAAAACATATCACCACTTTGTATCTGTCGTCGGGTGACGAATGGCCCAGGGGCACGAGGTGGAAAATATACTCATTTAGCTCATTTAATGAGGTTGGAAATAACAACCCGTATGATGATGATTCTATTGAAATTCTGGGTTAAGAAAAAGTCCGTAAATATCTCTGCATTCCTTCCTTTCTAGGTAGTCACCTATAATATACAATATCACTTCTTTAGACACTTTATTTACAATGATTTCTATTGCAAAATGAGTAAATATTAAGCGTACATTTTCATACCCGACACTGCTTATCGGTTAAGTTTTTATAGAGAAAATGTAATTAAACCGATAGCCATCAGTGTTATAAAAATGCGTCATAGATTGCTACGATAAAAAGTGCTTTACGATCCGGGTCGTTTTGGATTAGGATCATCGCCTAATCTATGAGTTACGGACCTAGCATTTTTTATTATGGCATGTCACGCCCAAACTTGGATAGATACTATGCGATTACTTTGCTAGGATATTTGCATGGCCTAGTGTCATAGTAACTAACTTTACAATGTTTTATTATACTTATAGGTACAGTGAAGTTAGTTACGGTCGTCAAAATGACATTTGCCCAAGTATATTATCAAAGTAGAGTAAATATATATGCTTCCATGCTGGTCTGGGAGCGAAGAAAAAATATAGAATGTGCCAGCTGCTTCACTTCCCGTGCAGATTGTATAAGTCAATCTAGGGAAAGGGCTTTATTAAACTGGGGATTCCTCTACTTATAGGCGATGGGCTAGCAATCTATCACTATAACTGAATCTCCATTCCATCAGAGAGCCCACTATTCAAGCTAAGCGTGGCCTTCGAGTCTCACGACTCTTGGCTCTGTCTACCCCGTAAGGGATAAAGACGTGATTCTATGTATGTATGTAGTAAATATATTGACCTAAGAAATATCGAAAATAAAACTAGGGAAAAAAAGCAAGCACAACAATTTGATTTGATATACGGCATCTTATGTAAGCTTGCAAAAGTAGATATAAGTACGATAGTGGTTGGAACTTCAGAGTAAGGCCCAGTTTAATTTCAGCGACCTAATGAGCTGAAAACTGTGCTAAACACGAATGAGTGCGCTGATGAGGTGACTCTGTTTCATAATGACGCCTATACTTAAATACCTAATAGACAGGGGTTTTACATGTCATATTTTTATCATTACTTCCTAGATAAATAATGAAAAATGGCTAGGCTAAAAGCCAGAGCAACACGAACTTTTGCACTGAGCGTGCGTGGAGATCCGTGGGAGTGCTTGTTACCGGAATTTACCGGTACCAAATTCTCATATAAAGTACCGGTACTTTCCAGGAGTTTATTTGGAGAAGTTGGTACTGGTGCCGTACCGTGTTTTTTATTTTGCTCTAACATATCTACTAGGTACATCTCACTTCTCAAACTCGTTGAGCAGATCACTCTGTCTGTATGCTTTTTTTTTTTTAATTATTGTTAAGTAATTGTTAATTTTTTTTTTTTAACGAAAACATTGTATGTATTGAGTTCCTTCCTACCTATAGTTTACCTACCTACCTACGGATTTTCATAAACTAGATCGTTTGGGTACCTATTCCAAAAGCAATCGGAAAATTATAAGATAGGATCTGTCAATTAGACCCTATTTGGGTTAGAAACACTAAAGAACCTACATTATTTAAGTAGGTAGTGAAAACCGATTTTGAGTGTTCAAACTTTTAATTGACATTTTTAACGTGACATCGGCAATGTAAACAGAGCCGTCGTCGGCCGTCGGTATCCCGTGTCATTGTCAGGAGTCGCGGCGAGTAACAGTTCTCTAATTGACATGTTTAGCGACGACCTGTGACCGACACGAGACCTCACACGCCGCCGCTGTGAATGTTAACGTGTCGAACTATTCACATGTGCTTGGCAAAAACGCCGGGTGTCGAATTGGTGTTTTGTATTTTTAATGGTATAGGTAAATTGGGTCTACGTTTTTGACAACATCCCTCTCATAAGTAGTACGCTCTATTTTGTAGAAAATTAAATTAAATTATATAGGTAATTAAAATAATTTTAGAAACTTCACTAAATAGTTATAGTATGTTTGTTAATCGATCACGCCCTAACCAAAGAAAAAATAAACTACGCGAACCCCAACTGAGGATTTCGAATGAAAGGCACACCGATAGGGGTAAAACTGAAAGGTATTCCTTATTTTACACGGGGGCGGAGTCCTTACCAAGTTCTTTAAATATGGTACCTACCTACTTAGATTGTTATCAATCATTTTTTCCTAATATGATATAGTAGCTTCTCTCGTAGTTTTCCACCACATTCGCGTGAGTGCCGATGGTCTGAGATCCAAGAACAGCTATTTAAATTTCACTCACATCAACTCCTCGTGTTGGAGTTGGCGAGTGAATCATCATGAGAACTGGATCTTTCCTCAAAGTGAGTGGACGTGTAGACATGCGCCAGGCGGTCGTCGTAGCATAAGATATAGGTTGAAGCGAATTGTTTATTCTTGGTATATATTCCCCCCGCACGCACCAAGCGCTTTTCATCATCATTCTTAATGCGCACAGCGAAGCATTGAAACCCCCTGCCTGCGTCTGTGTTCCCGAGCACGTACAACCTGACTCTCTTCAAAATCAGAGTGAATAGGCTGCTTCTGGGTAAGCTCGCTACACCGTAGACCTTATCTCTATCCTCGGACAAGATTGTGGTCAAGAGCAAACCCATCTTTAATAAAATAAAAAAATTATCTACACATATCTATCCAATTCAAAAGCTAACGCTATCATTGAACATCGCAAGATACGGCGTTTAATACTTTCCAAACCGACAGTCGACCAATGTAAAGTCTTGGGTAAAGATAAGTCTTTTTTTCTTTTTTATTATCAATTACGCAATACAGCAGTATAGCACGTAGATATCTATATTATATCCAAAACAATGTTTTTTTACTTGTTTACTCGACGCTCGCGGCTCATGACTTGCGTCAGTTATGCTGCTCAGTATTCAGCACTCGTGCGCACACCGCTAACCGATAGCCCAAACATTTCCGCTGTTAATTGTCGTTTATTCTGATTGATTGGAAATTAAGACAGAATGTTTGGGTTGGCGTCAGTATATGTACGCTCGTGACAAGAGTAGCCATCTCACAACTTGTCAGACCACAGATTAAATAATAGTTAGTTCTTATTTAATTTAATGTTTAAATGTATATATTATATGATATGTAAATTGTTATTTAATAAACTTATTAATAATAGTTTCATACATCGTTATAGGCACGATTTTGCAATTTTTGAGATAGAGATCCCAGTATCAATATTATAGAAATCTAACATCTAATATGGACAAACCATAGGGCTGCCGCTAGATGACGGTAGTCGTCATGTCACATCAGATGACTTGCCTTTAGAATTTTTTTACGTCAGCATTGTCTATACCTATAACAGTCTAATTTACACTGGACAATAAAGAAAGATCATATAGTTAGGTACCTACACTTATGATTATTTTGATGAAAAAAAACTTCTAAAGTCTATGGTAAATATATTTTTTTAAATATATATAAATGTCAAGTGTGTCTACTGGGAAATAAATATGTGCTCCCGCGCAACCGGGACGGATCTGACATCAATCGAACCCAAATAATGCAAAATTTATCTATTCAGTACAGCGATTACTGCGTTCGTAATAATTTGGATAATTACAACGCACGTACTACGTCCGGCGACACACGCGCAACCATTGTATCGATGTCCAGCAATCTCTAATTAGCGTGCTGAATCTTAATGACCAATCATTGATTTGTTTGTTGAATGCCACATCTACAATGTAATGCTCTTTTCTAGTGCAAAGCACTGACAGCGTACGCCTATTTGGCACCCTGAATTTACCTCTAAAACTAAGTGCTAAATCCCCTTTTCAAGCTCGTTGCGAGGAGTAAAGTTTTTCATACCAACTTAGTATACTAGTTATAGTAGTTTATACTAAGATATGGACTTTTCTCTCTCTCTCATATGAGCGATTTCCCGATTGCATCCTCAGCATACGTGCCGTAGTCCAGGGTCTTCACTTCAGGGTCACTTTCACACTTATTCTTCTTCACTTCGCATGGTCTTCGGCATCCTTGATTGTTGACGACCTCCTCGGACGTTGACCGTTCATAACGTAAAGAGTACCTTTAATAATAATAAAATTTATTTATTCAGACAAAGTCCATTATCAATCATTTAAGTTTTAGCCCTGCTACTATATCTGATAAGTAGATAACTGTCAGTATATACCTAATAGTGCCATTTTCACCTAAAAAGACACAAAATTGGTCGTCTTAAAATAACAAGTGACACGCGACATACCAAACAAACAATGAAACAATCGCAACAGCCTCTCACGAAAGTAAAATATGCCCCGTTCCCACGGAGATATACTTTGAGAAAATATTTAACTTATTTTAATCACATATCTTCATTAAAGTTTACAGTTGTGCATGTCGCGTTATTTGGAATTCAAAGAGAGTCGCTTAACTGCATGGAAAGTTAATTAGCCACCTACATTTCTACATGTCTATCTATGTAGTTTTTATTTAAACGACTGATCGTTATAGTAGAACAGTTAATGTGTATTAATAAGTCAAACTTACCTTTTCTTTTTATGACCTACTTAGGTGCCTACTTCTTAGGGTTTCGTACCTCAGAAGGCAAAAACGGAACCCTTATAAGATCACTTTGTTGTCCGTCTTTCTGTCAAACTTTTTTTTTTCTCAGGAACACTTAAAGGTATCAAGTTGAAATTAATATCGAATACTGGGATCCACGGTCTCTTTCAGCAAAAAAATAATCAAAATTATACGTCAATAAAATCAGGAGATATTACCGTAAATGTTGCGAATTTTGGCATATTTTGCGATTTTAGACAGCAATCAAAACCTATGGTGTACTTACTTCCCGTTGACCTAAAATTATTAAATTTGGAAAAAAAGCAAGGTCTAACAGTACTTAGACAGGAATAAATCTTAAAGTTGTAAATATGTATGTTATTGGAAGTCTAATTTATTTCTCCCAGTTCGTAAAAATGTCGATAATCGGTTAAATAATTCTATCCTTATCCTAAATAATATTATAAATACTAAAGCGAGTTTGTTTGTTTGTTACCTCTTCACGCATTATCTTCTGAACCAATCTTCCTGTAATTTCGCATACACATAGTTAAAAGTACCTACTGAGAAGGACATAGGGCACCTTTCATCCCAAGAAAATCACTGTTCTCGTGGGAAATTGACGCGGGCGAAGCCGCGGGCATTAGCTAGAGTAGCCATGTCACAACTGGTCAGACCCTTTGAGCAACAAGGACTTCCGCGCGCCCAACCCTTTTGCTCTATGTGTCAGGTCAAATAAATAGAAAATAAAAACAGATAAAAACAGATAAGATCTTTTGGGGTTCGAACGAACGCCCATAAATTGTTCGTATATGGGACTATGGGTACATATGATAACAAGAAATAAAAAAATAATTATTAATATACTAGAGTCCATTAAGACAAAAGACGAACTCATATTTGAACATAATACATGCATAATGTTAACTCCTGTGCCCGCGTAGCTACTTAGAATTAATCTATTTCTATAGCTTTAACATGGCTTAACAAGCATTCTTAAAATGTCAAAAAAGTAATATGAATATTTATACCTTTCAGGTTAACTCGGTCATTCAGAAAGCGTTAGTTAATTATTCATCGCAAAATAACTCTTGTCAAAGCAAACACGCATAAATGCATAATAAATAAACCGATGTTAAGTAGTGAACCGTGTTTGTGTCACAAAATGAAGAAAACATAGAACACTCACTTTGATATACTTAATCTATACTTCTAAATAAATAGGTAAAGTTTGTAGGAAGTAATCTCTGGAACCACAGATGCATTTTTTTAAATTCTGTCACCAATAGAAAGCTACATTATATCTGAGCGACATAGTAATGTACCTCCCGAGCAAAGCCGGGCGGAGAGCTAGTAAATTATAATCTTATTCATAAAAAATTCAACCGCATGTTACGTTTTGTTCTCTCAATGTCAATAATATTGGAGAGTGCAATAGGGACAAATTTTTAATCACGTATTTCGTGCGATATTCATTGTCATGATAAACAACAATTGCTATTTCTAGTTCTATATTATTTAGAATTCTGAGATATCCTCTCTATATTAGGAATCAACTCAGCACATCCACTCCCTCATATAGGTATACCTAGTCTATTTGTGCATTATTTTTATTTTGTAACTGCTGTCTTCTCGTCACTGTCAAGGGTGACCCCGTCGTTCACATCTCACAAACGACTATATCCCAAAATAATTCCTACATTTCAATTAGTTTTCAAGTAGGAATAAATCTCTGAGTAACTTTTGAAAAGTAATGTCAAGCGAAATACAGTATTTTGTTTATGACCTACTAGCGCCCCGCCCCTGCTTCGATCGGGAGGTACATAAATAAATTGTAGCCTTATGTCACTCAGGTCTAATGTAGCTTTAATGATGAAAGATTTTTTGAAAACGGTTCTGTAGTTCCGAAGAACAAACTCACAAACTTACAAACACTTACTCGTTGTTAGTGTGTTTTATTATACTTCTTTGGCTATGCTCTTGTGTATAAAAAAAAATATTTTCTTGTTTTTCTCAGTTTAGGCAGTTTAGGAGACATCAAATCAAACAAAGCACATTTTATACAATGTCATCAGTTTTATTCACATCGCAACATGAACATTATGTCAGTTTTACAGTTATTTCCACGATATTTTGTCCCAAGATCAAGATGGAGGCAATTCACTAATAAAATATTTTTAAATACTACTCCTATGATAAATTATTATGTAAAATAAAATATCACATTCTTTATTAAATTTCATAAAACAGCCAAATAAAGTAAACATTTATTTACATTGTTAATTAACATAACTACAACCACTGGACCTCCATCTGAACAATGAAAAACAAGTTACATAAATATCTGTTATAACTTCATTTTATTTACAATTGATAATACAAGATGTAATATAATTAGATTTGTTGATTAAAATAGAAGTATGTGGTAGTTGTATCGCTCAAATTTTCTATATCAAACGGAAAAATGGGGAACTTCTCTCGGTTGCTATCACCATTTTCATTCCAACAATGAACTTATTAGAACGTGATAGCAAAAATTTGCACCATTCTGTACACTGCGTAACACAAATCACTATTAAAGATTTTCATTTCATTTCTAATTATGTACACTTTGTATTTTAGTAATGAACATATTGCACTATAGGTGGGTTTGTCTGTAAACCTGTCCTCATCACACGTATTAACTGAAACAAAAGAAAATTAATATTACTTCATTTGACAACATTTTAAGAAGTTTATTCAAAATAAAAATTTTGATTACTTTTTTCTATATACAAGATAGAACGGCGAGTGCATTGCTAAGGAATCGCCCGTGTAAATTTTTGCACAAGCCACGCCCCGAGCACATCCCCAATCTTACGTCATTTCATTACTAATGAAATAGAATATTTTTTTTATATATAATATAGGGCGGCAAACGAGCAAGCGGGTCACCTGATGGTAAGCGATCACCGCTGCTCATGGACTACTGCAACACCAGAGGTATCACAAGAGTGTTGTCTTTCAAGAAGATTGAGGGGGTAGGGGGAAGGGGTGGGTCTCCGGCTCTCTCACATTTGTTTCAGTGCATGACTGCAGCCACTTGCGCTTTGGAGGCGGTGGTAACCTTAGCTTTAAGTAATTTTATGACGTCAACTAACTAAAAAATAAGAATGTGACGATTTATAAGTGTTATTTTTAAGCCTACATAAATAAAAACAATGAGCGATTTTTCTGACAGCTAAATTAAGAAAAAAAAATCAGTATAAAAAAAGTCTCAACAGATGGCGTTTTATTGAAAGAAGCAGAGTCGTAATAATGGCTGTACCTATATTGAGCGTTTTTTATTGTCAGCCAGAGGCAGAAAAAAAAAATTAAATTAAAATTAAAATTGATTTATTTCAGATCAAGATCCATAGCACATTACATTAAATTATTATATAAGTAATTGAATTATAATAAATATACTATATATATAATTAAATAACAGTTTGACAGTTGCACAAATCACAATATTGATACTTTTTAGATGTTTTTTTATAGGTTTTTTTTTATGCCAATACCGGGCATTTTTGCTTTTTGAATGGTCTCGCCTTTTACTAAGCGCCACCTATGAATTCATCTGGAACTATTTTTTTTTTATTTGGCTCTCGGAAAATCCCTCATTGACTTTGACTTACCGCAAATACTATATAAACTCTAGCGAGTTAATACGCGCAGCTCCGGCTAGAAATTGGCAACTTATGCGACACTAGCGCCTCTTCCTGGACGAAGCGGTTGTTTGATGAAACTGTTAAATTTCGCGAATTTATTTTGTTGTAACACAGTGTATTTCACAAATTTAAATGGAATTACACATATATAACATAGTTGTATTTTTTAAATATTAAAGGACCAACATATAACATGTTAAAGTGCAAATAAACTGTGTTAGGTCACCTCCTGCCACCAGAGGGCTAGTTGCCAAACCAATGTATGGGAAATGTCAAGAGCTGTGCGTATTAACTCGCTAGAGTTTATATAGTATTTGCTTACCGTGTGATCGGATGCTAGGGCGGCGGCGCGAGCGGCACGAGCAGCGGCTCGCGCGCGCGGCGCGGGCGGCGGGAGGGCGCGCGGGGGGCGGCGGTGCGCAGCCGCGGCCGGCCCGGCCCGCGCCGCCCGCGCATGCCCAGCGTGTTCAGCGGCTCCAGCACCTCCAGCGGGGCGTCCGACTCCAGCAACGCCGCGCCTGATAACCATTAGTCGATATGAAAAATACTCAACATTTTTCCACATGGAAGCGTGGCCTTGCGAGGAGCGAAGTGGATTCACTGCATCGGAACGCAATATATAAAGACAGTAAGTGATAATCCTTATTTATACAAATTGTTTGTTTGATACGGATCCTGTGTCCCGTTGGAATGCACAGTTAACAGACCGTAGTATGTAACGAACAGATAGAGTAGCTAATCATACTTCATACTAATATTATAAAGAGGAACATTTTTCCTCAGATAGGGCAGCTGATCATACATACTAATATTTTAAAGAAGAAGTGTTTGTAAGTTTGTTTGTAGGGGGTAAACTTCGAAATCACTGAACCGATTTCAAAAATTCTTGCACTAATAAAAAGTTGCATTATGCCCGAGTGACATAGGCTTCAATTTATGCATGTACCTCCCGTACGAAGCCGGGGCAAGGCGCTTGTAATTTATAATTTATCAAATCTGAAAAGATACCTATCTAAAAGTTATTATAATAGGGCCGAAACCTAAACTCACGTATGACAGGTGTAATCAGGGAAATGAAATTCTGATATTTTTAAATTTTAAATCTATGCGCGGAAATGTAGTACTTGAACTTCCGGCTTGCCCGTTTAGGGAGTTCCATTGCATCAGTCTGCAATAAATCGATAGTGACAATGTAAAAAATCGCGATACATCGTTTATATTATCGATTTATTTAACAAGGTTTGTAAATGCTGGATATAAAAAAAAAATTGCGTTTTAAGATTAAAAATATTTAACATTAAAGTCATACAAAAAAGGGACAAGAATTCACGCAATCGTATAGAATCGTGACATCAAGTAGATAATATTATTCACAATGAATTTATTATCCATGTTATTGACGATAACAGCGACTCAGACTTCTGATTAATAAAAATAAAAATTTTATTTCGATTTGTTTTTTTTACGTAACATCAAATAATCGCAGCGATTCGTATTTAGGTACATCACTATTATTGTAAAATGACATACATCATACGGGAGTTTAGGTTTCGGTCCGATTATAATATTAAGTCATTATTTTTTTTTTTCAAAATTCAAAATTTTAATGTAAAAACATTTTGTAATTTTAAATTGTTCAGAGTGCAAAAGTGTATATTTTGGTGTTCACATCAAGAAGATTTGACACTTTACCTGATTATTTTTATATTTTAAGTGTGTTTGTTACGGTATCACATCAGTTTTGTGGACGAAATAAAAAAAAACAGATTTTTTTTTAATGATATGATAGTAATGATATCCTCCGTACGTCACTCACCTGTAGCGACCGCCTGTGCGTTGTCGGCGGGAGCGGGGGCGGGGGCGGGGTCGCCGCGGCGCGTGAGAGCGTGTCGCGATCCGCGAGGTCTACCGCGCCGCGACCCGCGACCCGAGCGGGACACGCCCCACGCCACGTGGGTGCGAGTACGCTGGACTATACACAGTAATGATATCCTCCATACGTCACTCACCTGTAGCGACCGCCTGTGCGTTGTCGGCGGGGGCGGGGGCGGGGGCGGGGTCGCCGCGGCGCGTGAGAGCGTGCCGCGACCCGCGAGGTCTGCCGCGCCGCGACCCGCGACCCGAGCGGGACACGCCCCACGCCACGTGGGTGCGAGTACGCTGGACTATACACAGTAATGATATCCTCCATACGTCACTCACCTGTAGCGACCGCCTGTGCGTTGTCGGCGGGGGCGGGGGCGGGGGCGGGTCGCCGCGGCGCGTGAGAGCGTGCCGCGACCCGCGAGGTCTGCCGCGCCGCGACCCGCGACCCGAGCGGGACACGCCCCACGCCACGTGGGTGCGAGTACGCTGGACTATACACAGTAATGATATCCTCCATACGTCACTCACCTGTAGCGACCGCCTGTGCGTTGTCGGCGGGGGCGGGGGCGGGGGCGGGGTCGCCGCGGCGCGTGAGAGCGTGCCGCGACCCGCGAGGTCTGCCGCGCCGCGACCCGCGACCCGAGCGGGACACGCCCCACGCCACGTGGGTGCGAGTACGCTGGACTATACACAGTAATGATATCCTCCATACGTCACTCACCTGTAGCGACCGCCTGTGCGTTGTCGGCGGGGGCGGGGTCGCCGCGGCGCGTGAGAGCGTGCCGCGACCCGCGAGGTCTGCCGCGCCGCGACCCGCGACCCGAGCGGGACACGCCCCACGCCACGTGGGTACGTACGGGGGGTGAGTACGCTGGAATTGATGACGCATTCTGATTAATATGCACACACAATATATTCAAAATAACTATACACTGAATAGGGGTCCGGATAACTTACTAAATAAAAAAAAATAAAAAATATTCGATTTTTTTTAATGAAAAATTTGAGTGCGTTTGATCTTGCCTGATGAGAAGCAAAAATGAGGTCTAGGGTGGTACACGCAAACTCAAAATATGCCTTTTCACTCTTGCCTTTAAAACCCCTAAATAATATTTGTCGGGAAACAGCGACGTGGGAAGAGAATTCCATACCTTAGCGGTTCGCATGATAAAGCAGGAGGCGAGCTGGAATATGAACCACATAAGGATGGAATCGTCTGATGGTGGGATGGTGCAGGTGCAATGGTCGATCAAATAACTAAAATACCGTCCAACTCACGTATAGCGTTGAGCGGCAGTGACGGAGCGTCCACCACCAGTTGGTCGTCGTCGTCCACTTGCAGCGGACTGCCGCTGCCCGAGCGACACGGGGAGGCCCGGCCCCGCTTCGGCTCCACCACCACCGGTTGTTGACAATGACAATGTCAATATAATAAGATACCGTCCAACTCACGTATAGCGTTGAGCGGCAGTGACGGAGCGTCCACCACCAGTTGGTCGTCGTCGTCCACTTGCAGCGGACTGCCGCTGCCCGAGCGACACGGGGAGGCCCGTCCCCGCTTCGGCTCCACCACCACCGGTTGTTGACAATGACAATGTCAATATAATAAGATACTGTCCAACTCACGTATAGCGTTGAGCGGCAGTGACGGAGCGTCCACCACCAGTTGGTCGTCGTCGTCCACTTGCAGCGGACTGCCGCTGCCCGAGCGACACGGGAGGCCCGTCCCCGCTTCGGCTCCACCACCACCGGTTGTTGACAATGACAATGTCAATATAATAAGATACTGTCCAACTCACGTATAGCGTTGAGCGGCAGTGACGGAGCGTCCACCACCAGTTGGTCGTCGTCGTCCACTTGCAGCGGACTGCCGCTGCCCGAGCGACACGGGGAGGCCCGTCCCCGCTTCGGCTCCACCACCACCGGTTGTTGACAATGACAATGTCAATATAATAAGATACTGTCCAACTCACGTATAGCGTTGAGCGGCAGTGACGGAGCGTCCACCACCAGTTGGTCGTCGTCGTCCACTTGCAGCGGACTGCCGCTGCCCGAGCGACACGGGGAGGCCCGTCCCCGCTTCGGCTCCACCACCACCGGTTGTTGACAATGACAATGTCAATATAATAAGATACTGTCCAACTCACGTATAGCGTTGAGCGGCAGTGACGGAGCGTCCACCACCAGTTGGTCGTCGTCGTCCACTTGCAGCGGACTGCCGCTGCCCGAGCGACACGGGGAGGCCCGTCCCCGCTTCGGCTCCACCACCACCGGTTGTTGACAATGACAATGTCAATATAATAAGATACTGTCCAACTCACGTATAGCGTTGAGCGGCAGTGACGGAGCGTCCACCACCAGTTGGTCGTCGTCGTCCACTTGCAGCGGACTGCCGCTGCCCGAGCGACACGGGGAGGCCCGTCCCCGCTTCGGCTCCACCACCACCGGTTGTTGACAATGACAATGTCAATATAATAAGATACTGTCCAACTCACGTATAGCGTTGAGCGGCAGTGACGGAGCGTCCACCACCAGTTGGTCGTCGTCGTCCACTTGCAGCGGACTGCCGCTGCCCGAGCGAGACGGGGAGGCCCGTCCCCGCTTCGGCTCCACCACCACCGGTTGTTGACAATGACAATGTCAATATAATAAGATACTGTCCAACTCACGTATAGCGTTGAGCGGCAGTGACGGAGCGTCCACCACCAGTTGGTCGTCGTCGTCCACTTGCAGCGGACTGCCGCTGCCCGAGCGACACGGGGAGGCCCGTCCCCGCTTCGGCTCCACCACCACCGGTTGTTGACAATGACAATGTCAATATAATAAGATACTGTCCAACTCACGTATAGCGTTGAGCGGCAGTGACGGAGCGTCCACCACCAGTTGGTCGTCGTCGTCCACTTGCAGCGGACTGCCGCTGCCCGAGCGACACGGGAGGCCCGTCCCCGCTTCGGCTCCACCACCACCGGTTGTTGACAATGACAATGTCAATATAATAAGATACTGTCCAACTCACTTATAGCGTTGAGCGGCAGTGACGGAGCGTCCACCACCAGTTGGTCGTCGTCGTCCACTTGCAGCGGACTGCCGCTGCCCGAGCGACACGGGAGGCCCGTCCCCGCTTCGGCTCCACCACCACCGGTTGTTGACAATGACAATGTCAATATAATAAGATACTGTCCAACTCACGTATAGCGTTGAGCGGCAGTGACGGAGCGTCCACCACCAGTTGGTCGTCGTCGTCCACTTGCAGCGGACTGCCGCTGCCCGAGCGACACGGGGAGGCCCGTCCCCGCTTCGGCTCCACCACCACCGGTTGTTGACAATGACAATGTCAATATAATAAGATACTGTCCAACTCACGTATAGCGTTGAGCGGCAGTGACGGAGCGTCCACCACCAGTTGGTCGTCGTCGTCCACTTGCAGCGGACTGCCGCTGCCCGAGCGACACGGGGAGGCCCGTCCCCGCTTCGGCTCCACCACCACCGGTTGTTGACAATGACAATGTCAATATAATAAGATACTGTCCAACTCACGTATAGCGTTGAGCGGCAGTGACGGAGCGTCCACCACCAGTTGGTCGTCGTCGTCCACTTGCAGCGGACTGCCGCTGCCCGAGCGACACGGGGAGGCCCGTCCCCGCTTCGGCTCCACCACCACCGGTTGTTGACAATGACAATGTCAATATAATAAGATACTGTCCAACTCACGTATAGCGTTGAGCGGCAGTGACGGAGCGTCCACCACCAGTTGGTCGTCGTCGTCCACTTGCAGCGGACTGCCGCTGCCCGAGCGACACGGGGAGGCCCGTCCCCGCTTCGGCTCCACCACCACCGGTTGTTGACAATGACAATGTCAATATAATAAGATACTGTCCAACTCACGTATAGCGTTGAGCGGCAGTGACGGAGCGTCCACCACCAGTTGGTCGTCGTCGTCCACTTGCAGCGGACTGCCGCTGCCCGAGCGACACGGGAGGCCCGTCCCCGCTTCGGCTCCACCACCACCGGTTGTTGACAATGACAATGTCAATATAATAAGATACTGTCCAACTCACGTATAGCGTTGAGCGGCAGTGACGGAGCGTCCACCACCAGTTGGTCGTCGTCGTCCACTTGCAGCGGACTGCCGCTGCCCGAGCGACACGGGGAGGCCCGTCCCCGCTTCGGCTCCACCACCACCGGTTGTTGACAATGACAATGTCAATATAATAAGATACTGTCCAACTCACGTATAGCGTTGAGCGGCAGTGACGGAGCGTCCACCACCAGTTGGTCGTCGTCGTCCACTTGCAGCGGACTGCCGCTGCCCGAGCGACACGGGAGGCCCGTCCCCGCTTCGGCTCCACCACCACCGGTTGTTGACAATGACAATGTCAATATAATAAGATACTGTCCAACTCACGTATAGCGTTGAGCGGCAGTGACGGAGCGTCCACCACCAGTTGGTCGTCGTCGTCCACTTGCAGCGGACTGCCGCTGCCCGAGCGACACGGGGAGGCCCGTCCCCGCTTCGGCTCCACCACCACCGGTTGTTGACAATGACAATGTCAATATAATAAGATACTGTCCAACTCACGTATAGCGTTGAGCGGCAGTGACGGAGCGTCCACCACCAGTTGGTCGTCGTCGTCCACTTGCAGCGGACTGCCGCTGCCCGAGCGACACGGGGAGGCCCGTCCCCGCTTCGGCTCCACCACCACCGGTTGTTGACAATGACAATGTCAATATAATAAGATACTGTCCAACTCACGTATAGCGTTGAGCGGCAGTGACGGAGCGTCCACCACCAGTTGGTCGTCGTCGTCCACTTGCAGCGGACTGCCGCTGCCCGAGCGACACGGGGAGGCCCGTCCCCGCTTCGGCTCCACCACCACCGGTTGTTGACAATGACAATGTCAATATAATAAGATACTGTCCAACTCACGTATAGCGTTGAGCGGCAGTGACGGAGCGTCCACCACCAGTTGGTCGTCGTCGTCCACTTGCAGCGGACTGCCGCTGCCCGAGCGACACGGGGAGGCCCGTCCCCGCTTCGGCTCCACCACCACCGGTTGTTGACAATGACAATGTCAATATAATAAGATACTGTCCAACTCACGTATAGCGTTGAGCGGCAGTGACGGAGCGTCCACCACCAGTTGGTCGTCGTCGTCCACTTGCAGCGGACTGCCGCTGCCCGAGCGACACGGGAGGCCCGTCCCCGCTTCGGCTCCACCACCACCGGTTGTTGACAATGACAATGTCAATATAATAAGATACTGTCCAACTCACGTATAGCGTTGAGCGGCAGTGACGGAGCGTCCACCACCAGTTGGTCGTCGTCGTCCACTTGCAGCGGACTGCCGCTGCCCGAGCGACACGGGGAGGCCCGTCCCCGCTTCGGCTCCACCACCACCGGTTGTTGACAATGACAATGTCAATATAATAAGATACTGTCCAACTCACGTATAGCGTTGAGCGGCAGTGACGGAGCGTCCACCACCAGTTGGTCGTCGTCGTCCACTTGCAGCGGACTGCCGCTGCCCGAGCGACACGGGGAGGCCCGTCCCCGCTTCGGCTCCACCACCACCGGTTGTTGACAATGACAATGTCAATATAATAAGATACTGTCCAACTCACGTATAGCGTTGAGCGGCAGTGACGGAGCGTCCACCACCAGTTGGTCGTCGTCGTCCACTTGCAGCGGACTGCCGCTGCCCGAGCGACACGGGGAGGCCCGTCCCCGCTTCGGCTCCACCACCACCGGTTGTTGACAATGACAATGTCAATATAATAAGATACCGTCCAACTCACGTATAGCGTTGAGCGGCAGTGACGGAGCGTCCACCACCAGTTGGTCGTCGTCGTCCACTTGCAGCGGACTGCCGCTGCCCGAGCGACACGGGGAGGCCCGTCCCCGCTTCGGCTCCACCACCACCGGTTGTTGACAATGACAATGTCAATATAATAAGATACTGTCCAACTCACGTATAGCGTTGAGCGGCAGTGACGGAGCGTCCACCACCAGTTGGTCGTCGTCGTCCACTTGCAGCGGACTGCCGCTGCCCGAGCGACACGGGGAGGCCCGTCCCCGCTTCGGCTCCACCACCACCGGTTGTTGACAATGACAATGTCAATATAATAAGATACTGTCCAACTCACGTATAGCGTTGAGCGGCAGTGACGGAGCGTCCACCACCAGTTGGTCGTCGTCGTCCACTTGCAGCGGACTGCCGCTGCCCGAGCGACACGGGGAGGCCCGTCCCCGCTTCGGCTCCACCACCACCGGTTGTTGACAATGACAATGTCAATATAATAAGATACTGTCCAACTCACGTATAGCGTTGAGCGGCAGTGACGGAGCGTCCACCACCAGTTGGTCGTCGTCGTCCACTTGCAGCGGACTGCCGCTGCCCGAGCGACACGGGGAGGCCCGTCCCCGCTTCGGCTCCACCACCACCGGTTGTTGACAATGACAATGTCAATATAATAAG
Source organism: Ephestia elutella (assembly GCA_018467065.1). NCBI lineage: Eukaryota > Metazoa > Arthropoda > Insecta > Lepidoptera > Pyralidae > Ephestia > Ephestia elutella. The sequence continues at coordinate 10,987,090 of CM031570.1, read as the reverse complement.
ATACTGTCCAACTCACGTATAGCGTTGAGCGGCAGTGACGGAGCGTCCACCACCAGTTGGTCGTCGTCGTCCACTTGCAGCGGACTGCCGCTGCCCGAGCGACACGGGGAGGCCCGTCCCCGCTTCGGCTCCACCACCACCGGTTGTTGACAATGACAATGTCAATATAATAAGATACTGTCCAACTCACGTATAGCGTTGAGCGGCAGTGACGGAGCGTCCACCACCAGTTGGTCGTCGTCGTCCACTTGCAGCGGACTGCCGCTGCCCGAGCGACACGGGGAGGCCCGTCCCCGCTTCGGCTCCACCACCACCGGTTGTTGACAATGACAATGTCAATATAATAAGATACTGTCCAACTCACGTATAGCGTTGAGCGGCAGTGACGGAGCGTCCACCACCAGTTGGTCGTCGTCGTCCACTTGCAGCGGACTGCCGCTGCCCGAGCGACACGGGGAGGCCCGTCCCCGCTTCGGCTCCACCACCACCGGTTGTTGACAATGACAATGTCAATATAATAAGATACTGTCCAACTCACGTATAGCGTTGAGCGGCAGTGACGGAGCGTCCACCACCAGTTGGTCGTCGTCGTCCACTTGCAGCGGACTGCCGCTGCCCGAGCGACACGGGGAGGCCCGTCCCCGCTTCGGCTCCACCACCACCGGTTGTTGACAATGACAATGTCAATATAATAAGATACTGTCCAACTCACGTATAGCGTTGAGCGGCAGTGACGGAGCGTCCACCACCAGTTGGTCGTCGTCGTCCACTTGCAGCGGACTGCCGCTGCCCGAGCGACACGGGGAGGCCCGTCCCCGCTTCGGCTCCACAACCACCGGTTGCTGACAATGACAATAACATGACAATATAATAAAATCCATATGTACTTCCATACTAATATTATAAATGCGAAAGTCAGTCTGTTAAACTTTAACGGCTAAACCGCTGGAGCGCTTTTGAGGAAATTTGATATTAAGATGTTGAAATCCCGGGGTCAAACATAGGCTTATTTTTTTTTCTAAAATCAACTGTAATGGGAGTTTAAAATTAGTATTACAAAAACACATGACACACTTTTTTGCAGCGAACAACAGCTAGTGTACTATAAGTAGGTACCTATGTATAAAATAAATTTAATTTAAAAACAGTGTTTTCATAATTATCCTGGCGTATTGTTTCGTAAATTATCATCTTGTTTTGGCGAGTTAAGTTGTTCATGAAAATCACTCACCGTTGGAAGAATACCCATTTTTCTCTTGCGCTCTCGTTCTTCCATTAACTTCTTCTCTTCTGACTTCTGTCGATCTGTAATCAAGATACAATTTCATAAATTGCATTCATATAATAAGGAATCCATACTAAGACAAAAAGCTATAGAGTTTCACTGTTTGAACATGTTAAGTTTTGGAACTACCAGTCCAATTTGAAAAGTTTTTCAGCCATATTCTCGACGATGGCTATGGGCTATCCATAATCTTGTAAAATTTAAATACGATAACCACACAAGGCTGTCCAGTTTCCCGGAATTCCCACGGGAATAAAGCCACAAGGCACAGATAGCTGATAAAGGATATCATATACACAGAGATGGATTTCCCTCAAGAAGAAACGGTTTCTACCCGTTTATTCCCGGGCGTAAACCCATTTCATCACATTTTCCCAGGCAAAAACATTTTTTACGGGTCGTAGACCCATTTCTACATACACATCAACAGTTGAACTTACACTTGAGTTCAATCTCCTCATCGTCCAGCAGCAACGAGACAACTTCCTTCGGCTTCAGAGTATCCGGCTTGAAGTTCCCTCCGCTGATCACCATCCTCTGTATCTCGCTCTTCTCTCTGGCCCGCTGCATGATCCTCTCCTCTATGGTCCCTTTGCATATGAGCCTGTAGACCGTGACCTGTTTGGTTTGGCCCAAACGATGTGCCCGGTCCATTGCTTGCTGGTCCACTGTTGGGTTCCAATCTGAGTCGTAGAATATCACCTGTGGAAAAGTCAATACGCCTAACTGCGAATACGCCTTGAGTCTTGTATATTATCAAGAAAAATACAGCTGACTTGAGAAACTCCTCTTTTTTTTAAGTCGGTTGAAAACATCCTCAAATCTCATAGTACATCTGTCAAGCAAGACAGTACATTTATACGCTTACAAAATTAGTAAATAGTGTAATATTCCAAGGAATATGTTGACAAACTTACAGTATCTGCGGCAGTTAGGTTGATGCCCAATCCGCCGGCACGTGTGGAAAGTAGAAACACAAATATGTCTGCACGAGCCTGAAAATAACATTCGTATTATTGACCTTACATAAGTGAGAAACGACAACTATTTGTCATGGTTTTGGCGAGAAACCTCCTTACAATAATGTACTAATACTATTAAATCATACTCCATCCACATACTTCATTCTAGCTTTTTCCCGCGGCTTCGCCTGCGTGTATTTCATAATTTCTTAGTACCCACTTCATGTAAGAACGTTTCTACGTTCAGCGGTTTCGGCTCTCCGAAAAACTTCATGCGAAAGTGAGTTTGTTTATTTATTTGTTTGTTACCTCTTCCCGCTTTATCTACTGAATCAATCTTCTTGAAATGTTGCATACACATAGAAGTACTGTTCCCGTTGGAAATTCATGCGGGCGAAGCCGCGGGCAAAAGCTGGTAAACTATAAACTGTACAAAGAGTATATCTCACCTGGAAATCGGCAACCATGTCTCGTCGCGCCGAAATCTTGCTGGAGCCGTCTAACCGCATGTATTTGTGTTTTCTGTGCCACATGTACTCCTAAAACCATTTTACAAATTACTAGCATGAGTTAAAATTATTGTCGACGTAAAACTTTACGTCCAGAAAGTGAACAAAAAAGGCTCAACAAGTTTACATGTTCTCATAATTGTTTATTTTTTTGCTAGCCTGGAATAGTGGCCCTTTGCTGGACTGAGGCTTCCCCTTTCTTCTTCTTCTTTAAAATTGCTGTAGGGATAAGGTCGCCACTGTAATCTCCGTTTATTCTTACTTGTCATATTATGTAAACAATCTTCACAGTACTTTTTATTGAATTTTGTTGAAAATAAATCAAATATTAGTTTAAACCTAAACATTCACAAAGTAAAACATCTATTAACCACGAAAGTAATTTCCTTAAAAGTCTATTTTAATTTATATTGTTGTAAAATCATAAAAAGACATGGTAAGATTGTTTACATAATAGGTCAAGTAGGAAATTCGTTTTTATACATTAGCCGTTAATATACTGTATTCCTGTTTTTATTAATGGTGCAATAAAGAGATACTTTAGGTCTTTATCTAAAGTAGCCTGTTGCCATCCACGCAACCACTCATAAAATCATTGTCATCAGACAATTTATTAAACATGAATAATCAAAAATTCACATACCTCTAGCAAATCGATCATTTTGGTCATCTGACTGTAAATAAGTACTCTGTGGCCGCGTTCCTTCAGTCTTTTCAGTAAAGAATCTAATACTGTTAGTTTCCCCGCGTCGCTCACCAACTGGTTTTTATCTAGACATGAAAAAATAGCATTTTAGGGAGGTATTAATGTTTCCCTTACATGTGCAAAGACATTTAAAGGAACTTCTTTGTCTGCAACATTGACAAAACATATACGCTTTATCTCGCTAAGGGGTTGAAACGGTCACATTGATGAATCAAAATGAGATTCATTTTTCACTTCCCAAAATTTAAAAATAAACCTTATTTAACCATAAATAAGGTTCATTTTTCAATAATTAGGAAATGAGAAATGGATTTAATTTTGATTCTTCAAAGTGGCCTTTTTAACTCCCAGTACAGGTTACATGAGCGAGAAACACGATGTGCTATTTTACATTAGTCAGTAGATCTGGTGTGCATTGTTCAAACAATTTGATAACGAAAAACCTAAAGGTTCAAAAAGTTATAAAAAGGTTTATGTTTTTATCTTTAATTTTACATAACATATTTATCCTAATCTTAACTAATATTATAAATGCGAAAGTGAGTTTGTTTGTTACCTCTTCAAGCTTAACCACTGAACCAATGTTCCTGAATTTTCACATGCACATAGTTAGATGTACTGAGAAGGACATAGGGTACTTTTCATCCGGGGAAAAAGCACTGTTCCCGTGGGAAATTCACGCGAACAAAGCGGCGGCCAAAAGTTAGTTACCTATATATATCTGTTAGAATCACTTACCAGGTACTTGCAAGGCAGCCCAGCCCCTCGGCGGCCGACTAGCAGCCACCAACTGAGACAACATCTCGGCCCCGGCGGCACACTCGCCGTGCGAGTGGCGACGCAAGTGGTAAGCGAAGCTGCGCGAAACGGCGAATGCTGAGCGGGTGTTTGCGCATACCTGTACCAGGAATTTAACATTAGTGTCATTTCTCGCAAGTTTCTCGCAGTTTCTCTACACAATGTATTATATATAATAACTACACAATGTATTAGCTGTTACAAGTGTTTTATACAAGACTAGCTGGCGCCCCCGGCTTCGCTCGCGTTAATCATTTCTTAGCGGATGCCTACGTCATAACTTCTACCTGCATGCCAAATTTCAGCCCGATCCGTCCAGTGGTTTGGGCTGTGCGTTGATAGATCACTATGTCAGTCAGTCAGTCAGTCACCTTTGCAAACAAATTACGCTTGCTATATATATATATATAGATTATCAAAATTTTTGATTGGATTAAATTGCAATGTGTCAACGTGTGACAAAGTGGTGTAGAAGCGACACAGATATGTGTAACAGTGGAATTAACTTTCATCAGGAAGTATATAAATATTTTAAAACTTATTTGATTATCATGCCGCCGACAAACTAACTTTAGTTACTACCTTCAGCCACGCTGCCGCCCTCTTCTGTCTCTATCTCGCTCCCACTGAGCAACAGAGACACACATACCTTCGGCTGCGCAGTGTACAGGAAGTCAGGCAGCGGGCTGCGCAGGCAGCGCCGCAGCACCGGCGGCCGCTCCACGTGCGCCGCGTCCACGCTGGCCGGCACCGGCACTGTGCCGCCCTCTTCTGTCTCTATCTCGCTCCCACTGAGCAACAGAGACACACATACCTTCGGCTGCGCAGTGTACAGGAAGTCAGGCAGCGGGCTGCGCAGGCAGCGCCGCAGCACCGGCGGCCGCTCCACGTGCGCCGCGTCTACGCTGGCCGGCACCGGCACTGTGCCGCCCTCTTCTGTCTCTATCTCGCTCCCACTGAGCAACAGAGACACACATACCTTCGGCTGCGCAGTGTACAGGAAGTCAGGCAGCGGGCTGCGCAGGCAGCGCCGCAGCACCGGCGGCCGCTCCACGTGCGCCGCGTCCACGCTGGCCGGCACCGGCACTGTGCCGCCCTCTTCTGTCTCTATCTCGCTCCCACTGAGCAACAGAGACACACATACCTTCGGCTGCGCAGTGTACAGGAAGTCAGGCAGCGGGCTGCGCAGGCAGCGCCGCAGCACCGGCGGCCGCTCCACGTGCGCCGCGTCCACGCTGGCCGGCACCGGCACTGTGCCGCCCTCTTCTGTCTCTATCTCGCTCCCACTGAGCAACAGAGACACACATACCTTCGGCTGCGCAGTGTACAGGAAGTCAGGCAGCGGGCTGCGCAGGCAGCGCCGCAGCACCGGCGGCCGCTCCACGTGCGCCGCGTCCACGCTGGCCGGCACCGGCACTGTGCCGCCCTCTTCTGTCTCTATCTCGCTCCCACTGAGCAACAGAGACACACATACCTTCGGCTGCGCAGTGTACAGGAAGTCAGGCAGCGGGCTGCGCAGGCAGCGCCGCAGCACCGGCGGCCGCTCCACGTGCGCCGCGTCCACGCTGGCCGGCACCGGCACTGTGCCGCCCTCTTCTGTCTCTATCTCGCTCCCACTGAGCAACAGAGACACACATACCTTCGGCTGCGCAGTGTACAGGAAGTCAGGCAGCGGGCTGCGCAGGCAGCGCCGCAGCACCGGCGGCCGCTCCACGTGCGCCGCGTCCACGCTGGCCGGCACCGGCACTGTGCCGCCCTCTTCTGTCTCTATCTCGCTCCCACTGAGCAACAGAGACACACATACCTTCGGCTGCGCAGTGCACAGGAAGTCAGGCAGCGGGCTGCGCAGGCAGCGCCGCAGCACCGGCGGCCGCTCCACGTGCGCCGCGTCCACGCTGGCCGGCACCGGCACTGTGCCGCCCTCTTCTGTCTCTATCTCGCTCCCACTGAGCAACAGAGACACACATACCTTCGGCTGCGCAGTGTACAGGAAGTCAGGCAGCGGGCTGCGCAGGCAGCGCCGCAGCACCGGCGGCCGCTCCACGTGCGCCGCGTCCACGCTGGCCGGCACCGGCACTGTGCCGCCCTCTTCTGTCTCTATCTCGCTCCCACTGAGCAACAGAGACACACATACCTTCGGCTGCGCAGTGTACAGGAAGTCAGGCAGCGGGCTGCGCAGGCAGCGCCGCAGCACCGGCGGCCGCTCCACGTGCGCCGCGTCCACGCTGGCCGGCACCGGCACTGTGCCGCCCTCTTCTGTCTCTATCTCGCTCCCACTGAGCAACAGAGACACACATACCTTCGGCTGCGCAGTGTACAGGAAGTCAGGCAGCGGGCTGCGCAGGCAGCGCCGCAGCACCGGCGGCCGCTCCACGTGCGCCGCGTCCACGCTGGCCGGCACCGGCACTGTGCCGCCCTCTTCTGTCTCTATCTCGCTCCCACTGAGCAACAGAGACACACATACCTTCGGCTGCGCAGTGTACAGGAAGTCAGGCAGCGGGCTGCGCAGGCAGCGCCGCAGCACCGGCGGCCGCTCCACGTGCGCCGCGTCCACGCTGGCCGGCACCGGCACTGTGCCGCCCTCTTCTGTCTCTATCTCGCTCCCACTGAGCAACAGAGACACACATACCTTCGGCTGCGCAGTGTACAGGAAGTCAGGCAGCGGGCTGCGCAGGCAGCGCCGCAGCACCGGCGGCCGCTCCACGTGCGCCGCGTCCACGCTGGCCGGCACCGGCACTGTGCCGCCCTCTTCTGTCTCTATCTCGCTCCCACTGAGCAACAGAGACACACATACCTTCGGCTGCGCAGTGTACAGGAAGTCAGGCAGCGGGCTGCGCAGGCAGCGCCGCAGCACCGGCGGCCGCTCCACGTGCGCCGCGTCCACGCTGGCCGGCACCGGCACTGTGCCGCCCTCTTCTGTCTCTATCTCGCTCCCACTGAGCAACAGAGACACACATACCTTCGGCTGCGCAGTGTACAGGAAGTCAGGCAGCGGGCTGCGCAGGCAGCGCCGCAGCACCGGCGGCCGCTCCACGTGCGCCGCGTCTACGCTGGCCGGCACCGGCACTGTGCCGCCCTCTTCTGTCTCTATCTCGCTCCCACTGAGCAACAGAGACACACATACCTTCGGCTGCGCAGTGTACAGGAAGTCAGGCAGCGGGCTGCGCAGGCAGCGCCGCAGCACCGGCGGCCGCTCCACGTGCGCCGCGTCCACGCTGGCCGGCACCGGCACTGTGCCGCCCTCTTCTGTCTCTATCTCGCTCCCACTGAGCAACAGAGACACACATACCTTCGGCTGCGCAGTGTACAGGAAGTCAGGCAGCGGGCTGCGCAGGCAGCGCCGCAGCACCGGCGGCCGCTCCACGTGCGCCGCGTCCACGCTGGCCGGCACCGGCACTGTGCCGCCCTCTTCTGTCTCTATCTCGCTCCCACTGAGCAACAGAGACACACATACCTTCGGCTGCGCAGTGTACAGGAAGTCAGGCAGCGGGCTGCGCAGGCAGCGCCGCAGCACCGGCGGCCGCTCCACGTGCGCCGCGTCTACGCTGGCCGGCACCGGCACTGTGCCGCCCTCTTCTGTCTCTATCTCGCTCCCACTGAGCAACAGAGACACACATACCTTCGGCTGCGCAGTGTACAGGAAGTCAGGCAGCGGGCTGCGCAGGCAGCGCCGCAGCACCGGCGGCCGCTCCACGTGCGCCGCGTCCACGCTGGCCGGCACCGGCACTGTGCCGCCCTCTTCTGTCTCTATCTCGCTCCCACTGAGCAACAGAGACACACATACCTTCGGCTGCGCAGTGTACAGGAAGTCAGGCAGCGGGCTGCGCAGGCAGCGCCGCAGCACCGGCGGCCGCTCCACGTGCGCCGCGTCCACGCTGGCCGGCACCGGCACTGTGCCGCCCTCTTCTGTCTTTATCTCGCTCAGCATCTCCGGCTATGAGAGAGAAAGAGATACTGAACATGATTGATTTATCAAGTGAAAACAGAAAATCAGTACTCTTGATAATATGATGTTATTTGATTTTCTTGATCCGTGCGTCACAGCCAGTTAGCTCTACTCGACGTTCCACCATGCTAACTAGCCAGACAGATATCTCCAACATACATAATTTTATACATATCATCTATAGTCTTTTTTCTACGAAATGCTAGTAGTTTGTAGCTTTGAGATATAATATACTATGATTAAATAATTTGTTTTTGACGTGATAGTTTTTAAAGAGCCTTCTTTGAAGGCCAAGTTTCAATAAAGAATTTTTGATTTTGATTTGATTTTACTAGAATAATGGAAACGTGTGTAAATACTCGTATGTGTCTTACTGACCTGACCTTCCTTCTCTCTCAAGTTCCTTATCCTAATAGCACGATGCTCTATCGTCTCCGGCATATAATGGACGGTATAATCCGTGTGAGTGTAAAAGGGACCACCTGCAAATAAAAATATACTTGGTACTGCTTCACTCTCTGACGATATGCATATTTAGAGTGTATTTAAAAAACATATAATTCTTCCTTTTTCTTGTCAAATTTTATTTAAAAAAATATAATAATAAATAAAAAATAAAATAAAATAATTTAATATATAAAAAATAATTATCATTTTAATTTTATAGAGATTCCTCTAATGAGATCTGTTTACATTTGAATTGCTGAAAACCAAATTTTATCACGATTTTTAATTTCCAGTTGATTACCACAAATAAACCATAAACAATATACTGCCATAAACAAAAGTTACCTTCAACCCATATAGGATCAGTAAACAGCAAATCGCTCCACAGCAAACTATCTTCTTTCCTCTGCTTCAACACATCTCCATCGGGACACACCAACAGCAAGTGTTTGCTTCTCACTCTATCATAGTACCCCGCTGATATCTCTGTCTTGCTCTCCTGCTTCAAATCCGCCGATGCGTTGTCGTACCACCAGTACTGTCTGTGGCGCAGTTTCTCGTATTTCTCTAGACAGCTGTTTATGTGTTGCATTCTGAAAATACATATATGATGGTGTTACAAGATACACGACCGATGATAAATAATGGCAAATAGAGTCAGGATTGAGATACATCACACAGTTCTTTTATATAATAAATTGCCGAAGGAACTCAAGTTGGAGCGAAACCCTTCAAAATGTTCAAGTATGTAGTTTAAGAACATTATTGGTGGAGAAGTGCTGTTACAGTGTTGATGACTTTTAAATTTGTTTTTTTTCTCAGAATATTTGAATTTTAATGATTGACTTAAAAGTATATAATAATTTGATTTTGTAATGTCTAATGCTATAATTTAATTTATATTTTCTAATGTTTTATTAAAGATTTCGAATGCAATGTATATTGTTACTGAATAAATGATATGATAATCGGCTGCTTCAGTGTTGTAAAAAGTATTCCTTGTCACTTATTAGGGTGTGAAGTTTTGATGTTGCTTTCTCAGTCTTCAAATCGTGTATCGTAGACGCTTTACGAGCCTACAGTTTGTTATTATTTTCGTGCAGAAAATGTATTTAAGAAGATATACATCGGATAGAAATTACTGGTTCTATAAAAGTAAGAATTAATAAATACTTCTTTTTCTTACTAAACGGCGAATGCGAGCATCTTAAGTAATCAAAATCGAGCCACTTTCGGAACTTATATTATCTCTAATATCTCTGGTTCTAAGCGGCGTATAAAAAAGTAGAATCTACGCCAGATTTTAAGTTAGTCCTTCAACAATACAACAGCATCAAATTTCATCCAGTTAGTTTTTTCCGTGATGCACGTACAAACATACAGAAAAAAATTTAAAAAAATATCGTATAATAAAAAATACTCACGCGCACAACCAACCGCACAACATAACTCCGAACACCTCCATCGGCGACACATCAATAAACCTCAGAAAACTGAAGCAACTGTAACCATTCTCCACTATACTCCTGTGAATCTGTTCCGACATTAGCACAGATAGTATATTGTACAGTAGATGCCTCTTGGAAGGTATACAGCGGATGAGGATGGCTTCTTCGGCGATTATTTTCGGGATGTGGTAGTCGTCCACTTGCATCGCGAACGGGGAACGGACGTCGCGCCGCTCGAATAGCTCTGGGTGGTTGCATACCTTTATTGTATAAAAAGATGTTGACATATCTTTGTAGTTATAAAACAACACTATAAAAAATGTACCTAATGCTATTATATAGCATGGGCCTCAGACTTTGTGGGAATTTCGAGAAATCCTCTCTTAGTGCGTTCCTACACTCTCTAAGGAACCTTCATGCCAAATTTCAGCTTCCTACACCTAATAGTTTTGGCTGTGTGTTGTCTGTCAGTCATTCTCAGTTAAAACAGAGGTCCCTGGCGCAGCTACTAATTAATAATGCGAAAGTTTGGATGTTTCTTTGGATGTTTGTTACTCAATCACGCAAAATTTACTGAACAGATTTTGATGAAATTTGGTACACGGTTAAAAAAATACCGGGATTATCACATAGGGTATTTTTTATACCGAAACTCCCATACGTGCAAAGCCCGGCGCAGCTAATAGTTAATAATTGCAAAATATAACAAACCTTTCTGAACTGCATGACCAGATTCATGAGATTGGACGTGAAATTCTTATCGACATTGTGACCAGATTCAGCTCCAACAGTGTAATGTAATAATTCTTCTATTTTTATTTTCTTTTTCAATGCTAGAACAAAGGCACATTTTACATTTCGATTATATGTATATGCACCAAATATTTAAAGGAATGAAGTCTTCAACTCTCGTGCTATCCCTGTCTCATTACAGTGACTAGATAGAGAAAGCACGAGATTTGGGAACGTCCATTATTTGGGGTCGGAGTTTAGCATTTAATTTTGTCGCCTAGCTATTCCTGTCCCTCTGTTGAAAGTCTCCCGTAAATTCCAATAGTTACATACGGACAGAAATAGTTACCTATATATAAAAGTTTCTGCCTGATCGTGAGCGGACAATGCACCATGATTTCTATCTTGTCTGACAATTCGTTTTCCACATCTTTCTTTATTCTTCGTAACATGAACGGTTTCAGAATCATGTGGAGGCGGGAGAGATGCTCTGTGAAAAGAAAAAATATGAGAAAAAAGACCATAGAGAGAGACAATAAATAAAATAATAAAACTTGTTTAGGGTTCAAAAATCGCACAATAAATTTTTTTTATAAGTAAACTGCTACAAGTCTTGTTCGCAATTTACATATAGGCCTACTACTACTACAAATGAAACTGTGGATCCGTGAACACGTCAGTAACACGTCAATGTATGCGTTTTCATAGTCATAGCGTCCCAATACACACAAGAACGGGGGAGAAGTGCGGGGGGTACGGGGCGTGCCATATTGCGGGAGGGGCAGGGAGTTTCCTTTCTGTAGAACTTATATTAATTCTGTGATATAGGATAGAAAATTATAAAGTGTTTATTAAATGTCGCTAGATAGCGGTAGTTGTCACAGTCATGTCAGATTGAGTAACATTTTACAATTCAATTTATTTGAAGCAAGGCTGAACATACATGCGAAAAAAAAAAAGAATGGCGAGAAATCTTTTGACGAACGCCATTAAAATCTGGACCATAATAATACTACAGAGAACATAAACGTATCAATTTATTGCATACAGACTACTTACTCTCATCAATAGTGCTTTTATTTTCGGCATGACTCTCGATGTCTTTGGAGAACCACTCGTTGAACTCTTCGTGGGAGTCGAATAAAGTGGGCATTATGAAGTGAAGCAAGGCCCATAGCTCGGCCATGCTGTTTTGTATTGGAGTACCTGAGAAACAGTTGAAATTTTCAGATTGCATATATTTTTTACTTCTTTTTGAGTGTTTCGACTTTTAAACTAACTTTATATTCATGATTTGGTTATATTTTTAAGGCAAAAAATTAAATATCTTTTTTTTATTTAATTAAAAAAAAACAGCAATTCTAGACAACACATAGTCTATGGGAATAAAGTAACAAATCTGAGGGTAGCTCACACATCTAAATCTATCAATTATGGTGGAATGACGAAACACAAATACGTGAACCTCGACAACATAACACTCCTTTTCTGGGCAGTCATATAAAAAAACTCACCAGACAGCAACAAGCGGTTCCTACAGCTGAAACCTAACAGCAGTTTCCACCTCATGCTGGCAGAACTCTTGATAGCCTGTGCCTCATCCAGTATCATGTACTGCCACGACACCCGGTTCAGATACTTGAGGTCGGAGACCACAATCTGGTATGACGTCACGACCACGTGGAACGCCGCCTGGCGAGTGTGCAAGTCCTTGCGTTCCCAGAACTGACGCAGGATTTTACGCTCGCTCGGACTGCCCCAGTATGGCACCTGAAAAGATTCTTTATTATAAAACAATCTTTAAGTCTTTCGTTAGGAATTAGTTTAGTGTACTGTAAATGCGAATGAAAGGTCCATTTTTTAATTTCCTAAATACTTAAAAATGAACCTTACAAATGGTAGAATAAGGTTCATTTTAAAATACTTAGGAAAAGAGAAATGGATCATATTCTGATTAATCAAAGTGGCCGTTTTAGACCCCTAGTGTGTCAGAATATCAGCAAAGTGAAGCAAATAAAATTCTATGTCAGTAGGCCAGGACACCATGTGGTTTGTAAAAGAATTCAAAACTTAGTTTCTCAATTTTTTTAGTAGAACTCTAATGGCCACATTCAGAGCCCATCATTTCATATGAATGTACCCTACTGTCTAGCAGAGGCAATACTGAAAAATGAACCTTATAAGTGGTTGCATTAGGTTCATTATTAAATATTTAGGAAATGAGAAATGGATCATATTCCGATTCATCAGTGACCGTTTCAACCTCCTTTGACTATAGCAAGGAGCCCTCACCACGTTGAAGTCAGGTACGAAGCGCTGCATCTCCTGCTGCCAGTTGTGCAGCGTGGAGGCGGGCGACACCACCAGGAAGGGACCCCACACACCCAGACGCTCGGCCACGTGGCATAAGAATGCTATGCACTGTACTGTCTTGCCCAGTCCCATCTCGTCTGCTAGGATGCCGCTAATGCCCTAGAAATATTTTTTAAATTCAGCAATGTGTTTACTTATAACATAAAAGTGTCGATAAAACAGCTTGAAAGTGTCGGTAAAACAGCTTAGCAGTGTCGATAAAACAGCTTGGAAGTGTCGGTAAAACAGCTTAGAAGTGTCGATAAAACAGCTTGGAAGTGTCGGTAAAATAACTTAGAAGTGTCGATAAAACAGCTTAGAGGTGTCGATAAAACAGCTCAGAAGTGTCGGTAAAACAGCTTAGAAATGTCGATAAAACAGCTTAGAAGTGTCGATAAAGGTAGGACCGCACTAGGAGGAACTGAACTGCAGCGAAACTGAGCGACACAACACATAATTTTTTGGTAAACCGCACTTGAACTACAGCGGCGCTACAAAAATATATTCAGTAAGGTAGGTAACCTCCGAGCAAGATGGACGAAATGGATATGATTATTATTTCCTTGTTGTGCGAGTAAGAGGAAAGGACCGAGAAAGAACAGGCAAGAAAAAAACAAAGAATATGGCTACATGACATATCAAATTCGCGATATGAAGAAGGCGAGTATTATACGCTTTTGCCACGACTTAAGAAGGATCAAAAAAGATTCCATACTTATTTTAGAATGTCTCAATACAAATTCAATGAGTTATTAAAAATTATGCAGCCGCATATACAAAGGATGGACACACTATTCCGAAAAGCGATAGGAGTGGAAGAAAAACTCATGGTGACAATAAGGTAAGAAAATGTTTATTACTTATTAAAATAGGTACACCTATTGTATGTGGGATGACTTTTAATTTATATACTCGTAGTGCTCGTGAACAAACAACATTCTCTATAGAATTTTAGTAGAAGGTTCAGTAAAATATGTTTGCCTACCGCAGTAATTGATTTGATCAGCAAATTAACTTTAAAACGGCTTTCAGCATAATTTTCACAGCGAAAATTGTTGTCAGGGTCTCTTGTATTCTTCGGTATCAAATAGTAGACACTTCTTATTTTGCGTCATAATTAAGGTTTAGTAGACGACCATCTGCAGTTAAGATATATTTCGCTGGTGCCAAAATACTTTGAGATTCAGTATGAGAGTCTGTATGTTTTCGGAACGTGAATAGTATTAGTCAGTACTGTTGGTGTATTTTGGGGTTCATTGACACCTGGTTCTTGAAATTGTTCGCCAAGGCAGGGGATTGTGGAATCATCAAACTCTACTTGCTGAACTTGTATATTCTGAGCTTGTGCTGGTGTTGATTTTCTTTTGTAAGTTCTCAAGTTCCAAGTTAGAAACTGTTATATAAATTTGATTTTTTGCTTTTAACTGCAAGTCTGGAGGCAAAGTCACAACGGAGTCAGCCATAGCTTTGAAAAAGGAATATATAGGGTTCTCATTCTCAATAGTTGGTGTCATTGTAGATGACCGTGAATCCATGTATTTTTGTAGAACGCTAGCTACTGATGGCTCACTTGTTTGGTTTTTTTTCCTTGCTGACATTTTTTTGAACATTGTTGATGTTGCTGATGAAGAATGTGAGTTTTCTGGCTCCGGGCTGATCGGGGTCATTTGGTGAGGAGAATTTGCATTATCATCACTCGTAATTGATCCAGCATCTCCAAAGTTACTCTTCGTTTCTCTTTCATAAAGGTATTGTTGTAAAAACTCCATCTGATTCTCGTACTTCCATTTCTTAATTTTTGAAGCTCCATCTCCACTCTTGCTTTTGCGGTTTTTTAAGCATCTATGATAACCGTCTCTTAAAGCTTTCCATCTTTCTCTGCAGAGATTTTCTGAAAATAAAAAATAATAATTATTTATTTTTATTGTTTCAGGTTCCTCTCTACTGGCGATTCATTCAAGACAATAGCACAATCTTTTCGTTTAGGATATACAACCGTACAAGAAATCGTACACACTACATGCCCAGCATTGTGGAAAGTTTTATCTAAAATGGTAATGCCTATACCAAAAAAAGAGGAATGGCAGAACATTGAAAAAGATTTTTCCGAGAAATGGAACTATCCCAACTGCATCGGTGCATTAGATGGGAAGCATATAGAAATTTTCTCACCACCAAATAGTGGCTCCCTTTATTTTAATTACAAAAAATTCTTTTCTATAGTGCTGCTCGCTTTAGTGGATGCGAATTATAAATTTATTTATGTTAATGTCGGTGATCTAGGAAAGAATAGTGATGCAGGGATATATTCGCGATCAAATTTAGCAGCAAGATTGGAAGCAAATACATTAAATATACCAGAGCCAAAAGCATTACCAGGAACCAGAATTCTACAACCTCATGTAATAGTTGGTGACGAAGCTTTCCCCTTAAAAACATACTTGATGAGACCATATCCTGCTACACAATTGGACAACCAATGTAGAATATATAATAAGAGGCATAGCAGAGCCCGAAGAGTTTCAGAAAACGCATTCGGCATATTGTGCCAAAAATTCAGAATCTACTATCGCAACATCTGCCTCAGCCCGGATCACGTAGATAATGTGATACTTGCCACTTGTGTCCTGCACAATTTTCTCAGATATGATACAGTATCATTTCATGATGAAGATACGGAAAACCAGGAATGCCAATTACGAGACCTTACTCGTATAGGAGGTAATTTTGCAAACAACGCTATCCAAGTACGAAATACCTTCAAAGATTATTTCAATTCCTCTCAAGGTAATTTATCCTGGCTAAGAGAATGAACAAGGGCTGACATCAGAGTGAAATAAGGAAAAAGTACCTAAAATACCCGTAAATTGTACATCTACCTACTTTAATAAAAAATAAGTACCTACTTATTTTATATTTTGCAACATGACAATAAAAAAAAGATTAATTAAAAGGTTTTTTATTTTTATAAATAAGTGCAAGCTAAACAATTTTCAAAGTATCTATGAAACCAATTATTTACACATTGGAGAGGCCGACATTCATCCAGAGCAAAAGAAAAACATTCAAAATTTACTTACCACTAACTCCCACTTCTTGAGCTATTTCATTCCAAATTTGTTTTTTCTGGAAGTGTTCATATATTTTTCATGCTGGACGTCATATATTTCTGGATATTGGCTCACAAGTATAATTAATTTTTCCTCGTCTATGGACATTTTAACTAATGACGCTTCCAAATACCTATCTCGTTTGACTGACTATGAAAATGAAGTTTGTCAAACCGCACTGCGCGGGAGCGGAACTACACGTCGCGGCAAGTCGCGACACTTTTGGTCAGTTGATCAATTTTGCCGCGCAGTTCTGCTGCAGTGTAGTTCAGTTGTCGCTTAGTGCGTATTGTCTCGTATAATTTCTTAAAAAGAATATTTTGACGCGTCGTGTCGCTCAGTACCGCTGCAGTTCGGTTCCGCCTAGTGCGGTCCTACCTTAAAACAGCTTCACAGCTGTTGTATAGATTGACCCGCATAAAACTGTTGGTAGACTTGCGTGATATTCTACTATGAAGAGAAACAAATCTTTTTTTTAAATTCTACCTGATCGTACAGATTCGCCAGCCAGTTCATGCCCTTCAGTTGGTAGCCCTTCAGAGTGCCCCTGAATATAGAGGGCTGGTCATAGTCCCCTCCCCTGCGTTCTGAAGGATCAGGCTCCATGGGTTCGACCCCGGCCGCGGCGTCGAATTGTTGCGTTCTTGCGCGTTCTGCGTGAAATGCTTCGCGGGCATTGCGTGACGCACGGGCTTTCATTGATTCACTGTGGGAAAAACGAGTATTAGTTAGGAAATAGTATACAGCAAATAACAGTCGATCTCTCTTTAGTCGTATTTCTTCATGACTGAGGTTGGTGGTCATTATATGGAAATGAAACACATACAACGACTGTCTTGGCAATTTTAATGGAGTGGTTTACCATTTCCTTCTCCATTTCACACACCAGCTGATAATTATCAACCAGAGTACAGGTTTCCTCACGATGTTTTCCTTCACCGGAAGCAAGTTATGGTCGATGAAAACTAACATAGGTACATGAGTCAGATTAGTATTCAAACTCATATAACACGGGTAGGATTCGAACCTGGGACCCCAGAGTTCATCTTCTTCTGCATGAAGTATCTCCACATACTGCTAGCACCAAATTACTCACCTATCATACTGGTCAATACCAGCCAATCTCGGGTCTCTATCTTCATCGAGCTGCCGGAGAATCCTGTCAGCCCCCGAGTCCCCATCGCCCCCAGAGTTCAACTTCTTCTGCATGAAGTGAGCATACAGCTCCGTTTGGGTGATGAGGAAGTTTAGTTTGCGTCGTTGACGCTTCGCTTCCATTAGTTCAACGTCCATCTGTAAGTAAATGTATAATGTTACATGCCCGGATAATACAGATTAATTAATTTTATTATTGGTTATAATACTCACTCCATTTACAATATGCCCATATCAAACATTTTTCTGTAAAGGACATCACAATAAATGTCAGAAAGACACAGATATCTAACCTTTCTCTGTTCCTCCGCTTCCCTCTCCATCCGTCTCCTATTCTCCCATTCTGCGCAATCGTACCTTCTCAAATACGCTTGCATTTCTCTACTGAGGCGCTATCACAATAAATGAGAGAAAGAGACAGATATCTAACCTTTCTCTGTTCCTCCGCTTCCCTCTCCATCCGTCTCCTAGTCTCCCATTCTGCGCAATCGTACCTTCTCCAATACGCTTGCATCTCTCTATTGAGGCGCTATCACAATAAATATCAGAAAGAGACAGATATCTAACCTTTCTCTGTTCCTCCGTCCGCACGGTCGTACCTTCTCCAATACGCTTGCATCTCTCTATTGAGGCGCTCTCACAATAAATGTCAGAAAGAGACAGATATCTAACCTTTCTCTGTTCCTCCGCTTCCCTCTCCATTCTTCTTCTAGTCTCCCGTTCCGCACGGTCGTACCTTCTCCAATACGCTTGCATCTCTCTATTGAGGCGCTATCACAATAAATGTCTGAAAGAGACAGATATCTAACCTTTCTCTGTTCCTCCGCTTCCCTCTCCATCCTTCTCCTAGTCTCCCGTTCCGCACGATCGTACCTTCTCCAATAAGCTTGCATTTCTCTACTGAGGCGCTTACAACGCCATACGGTTTCCTTCATGTTCTTCTGAGACTGTTGAAACATAAAACGAAACTTTATACTTTGTTATTATATTCTTTATAGTTATTTGTGTTAGGTACTGTTGTATAATGAGGGTTATTAATACACGAATGTCAGTTCATAAGGGTGATAATAGTAAAATATGAACATGATGTACTACTACTTTTCTTTCCATTGTATAACTCAATCTTTCTTTAGAAGATATGCTTATCAGGAAGATAAACAAGCAACTAAAAGGACATGATTTGAAACTAAGCAAGCTTCAGTGAGAAAACACTCTGTCAAACCGTGTTGTGCGTTGGTGGAAAAAATGATAAATGCTCTTATTACTGTTTTGAAAAAATAACTTGTCAAACATTTAAAGACACAAGTGCGGTGATATTTACGCATTAGCTAGTGCATCCTAATATTATAAATGCGAAAGTGAGGTTGTTTTCTCTTTACGCTTTATCTACTGAACCAATCTTCCTGAAATTTCGCATACACATAGAAGTACTGAGAAGGACATAGGACCTTTCATCCAGGGAAAAAGCACTATTCTCGTGGGAAATTCACGCGGGCGGCGCCGCGGGCAAAAGCTAGTTACCAATAAATAAATAGGAAACAATAAATAAAGAGGAATGGTGGCCTGTGGTGTGGCCCTAGAATAGCACCAACCCATCTCTTCCCGTGGGTGTCGTAAGAGGCGACTAAGGGATTTAAAACACCGGAGGATGGTCAGCAGCATCTTTCCGCGTACTATGACATCACACTGCGATCGCCAACCCGCCTGCCAAGCGTGGCGATTACGGCAAAACCCCCATTGGGGGAGGCCTATGTCCAGTAGTGGACGTCTTTCGGCTGAGAGAGAAATAGGTGTTTGTAATATATTGGGTAAAACTAAACGCAGGCGTTTCCTGTTATCGCTCGGCCGGCGTCGGCAGTCGCGAGCGACCATTTTGAATTCAGTATTGTTTGAACATCGCGCGGGGAGGCCGCGCCTGCACAGATTAGCGCGCGTGCAAAATGGCGTCGCGGACAGTCGCCTCATTGTCCTATGCGATATCGGTTTGATTTTTAATACGCGAGAGGTCCCGCTTTCTTTGATTGTCAATTAGTTTGAACTATAAGTGTGAATTTCCTGTTTGTTAAATAACTATTGAACTTTTGTGTTTGTGAAACCTTTTACTGTGACTGTTTCGTGTGAGATGCGAAACGTGGCCGCCTGGAGACGCCGAAACCTGTTGCCGAGTGAACCCTCGTGAGGAAAGCAAGGTATTTTCTGGGGATTGAGATCTCAGGGGGTAGTTTGGGTGATTTAGGGACCAAACACCACTTCCTCCGAAGACACCCCAACTTGGTTTGAGAAGTCAACTTGGTGAGTTTTAGTTTAGTTAATTTATAGGTTAGTTATGATATAGGGCCCTGTAGCTCCCTTCATAAGCTACGGTGGTAGCAGACTGCGTTAAGTTAGTTAGGTTTTAGTCGGGCAAACGTGGTGCCGCGTGGAGATTTTTTCCCGGTACTTATTTTTACCGGTGGTTTTTTCCCGGTGAAGTTCCGGTACAGAATTCTTCCCGCCGCTTCGTTTGTCCGGATTCTCTCTGCCACATTTTCTGGCAGCAGAGCGTAGTTGCTCTGCACATTTTCTGGTAGCAGAGCGTAGTTTATCTACCCTCTATTTGTTCGTTTGTAAAAAATAATTAATTGTTTGTAAAAATTATTAGATTTTTCTTAGTTTGTTTGTATAAGAATATTTGTAACCTTTTTTGTATTTGCTTGCGGTTTGTACCGTGCGTTCCGGGTTTGTGCCATTCTCATACCTACCGCGGTTCTTCGTGTAGTTGTTTGATTTTGTTGTTTTTTATTTACCTTTTGTTATTTTTTGTTTGTGACTTGACGCGATGGCGAAGGCCTCCAATGCTAAGGCGACACTCGCCAACGAATTGAGATGGTTTGTGACGGCCGGAGGACTCCTGTCCCGGAAGGACAGGGAGGGCGCCATACTGCTAAGAGCGGATCACCTCCACTCACGATTGATTAGCGCGGAAGCGGCCATGGCGGCGCTTACCGAAGCCGATCTTACCCCGGAGGCCTACGCAGGTCACATGGCGGACATGGACCAGATCCTGAGTCTGCACGATGATATCGCGGAGGCGGTGACCGCAATAAGGGCGAGACAGGCTGGCGGACCAGCCCCTCGCACACCTGTTAGACAGGAAGGACCAGCGGTTACTGGTCGGCTCCCCACCCTTCAGCTGTCCCACTTTGGGGGTAGGATGGAGGAGTGGGTAGCATATAAAAATATGTTTGAGTCCCTGGTCGTAGCACGACGGGATTTGTCGAAGGCCCAGAAGATGGCCTACCTCCTCTCCACTCTTGAGGATGAAGCGCGGTCGCTCATCCAGCACCTCCGGGTGGAGGACGACCAGTACGATACGGCTTGGGAGTTATTGAACTCCCGCTACCAAAACTTACGTTTGTTAGCGGATGCGCACGCCGCACAGTTGATGGCCCTGCCCAAGGTGGCCAACAGGGCACAGTTGCGCCTGCAGTTGCTCACGCCCGTTACAGTGGCCTGTAACGCGCTCCGCACACTGGGGCTGCCGGTGGACCAATGGTCCTTTTTGCTGGTGCACATTGTATTGGGCAAATTACCCAATGACATCCGCTCGCGATTTGAGCGCGAGAATGCGGAACGGGATAGCACCACCCTACCAACATTCACTGACTTGGTGAAGTTTTTGGAGTTTGAGGCACGGGCGGCTGAGAATACCATGACGGACTCAGCGCCATCCAGAGCGCCTGAACGTAGGCCCCAACAGGGACGGCAACCGCCACCGCGTGGAGCTGGTGTGCGGGTTGCGCACACGGCAGCAGTCGCGAGGGACGCGGACTGCCTGCAATGTGGCCGGATGGGCCACAGCCTGCTACAATGCAGGGACTGGCAGAGACTGCCAGTACAAGATAGGCGCCGCATGGCAAAGCGGCATGAACTTTGCTTTTATTGTTTGGGCGGTCACTATGCACGTGACTGTCCCAGTGCCATACCATGCAGTGCATGCCGTGGGCGGCACCACGCGATGCTTTGCATGAACCGCAACGGGGATGGCACCCGGATGTTGAGGCAGGGGTCCCCTATGGGCGGGGGCGCTCCTGCGCGAAGCCCTCCACCACCGGACGGAGGACGCGGCTTCGCTCGTCGCACCCCCCTCGGGAGGGGGTCGCGTACCTGCGCGGGTCTTGGCGGACCGGGACCACGCGCCCCAAGGTCATGGCCAGTATGTAGCTGGCCAGGCCCCGGATAGGGCCCCCATGGGCGGGGGCCCTAGATCGGACGTGAGAGTGGGGACACCCCCTCCACGCGGGTTACCAATACCCAACACATGCAGCCGCAGCGGTTTTCTCCGCCGCTGCACGAGTACCCACGGCTGGAGTACCACCCGCCGTACCATATGTATGGCCGGGCCGCGGGTTATGCCCCCTCAGGTAGGGATGTGCACTCGCCCGCCATACTATCCGGGTCAGTGGCGCCCCCCTGGTTTGGAGAGAGTGGGGAGCCCGTAACTAGCTTGCTCCCTTGCTGGGACAGAGCCGCGGACGGTTCTGCTCCCTACCGCGGTGGTCCGCGTATGGGGTCGTGGGGGAGAAGCCATTACTTTGAGAGCTCTGTTGGACTCAGGGGCTCAAAGCAGTTTGGTTACCACTCGAGTGGCACACCAGTTAGGTTTAGTCGTGGAAGACTCGCCTGTGCCACTTCTTGGAGTTGGTGGCATACAAGTGAAGTGTCTGACGGGCCAGACACTTGTCACCTTTTCTTCGCTGAAGTCCTCCACAATGAGGATCACGACTTCGGCTATGGTAATGGATACCATTGCGGGTTGGCACCCCTCGACAGACATACCGCCGGGTGTGTTGTCTTTGGTTTCGGGTCTGGATTTGGCCGACCCCTTTGTCTTTCATCCCGGCCCAGTGGACTTGCTCCTGGGCTCGGACGTATTGGGTTGGATTTTGTTGGGTACACAGAAGGCTCTGGGTTCGTCTTCACTGATGGCAGTGTCTACGATTTTTGGTTTTGCCCTGATGGGCCCTGTGTTTGACAATGGCACCGCGGAGGAGCCACCGGTTGTCGCATCTGCGTCCTTGGCCAAGACCATGCAAAGGTTTTGGGAGGTGGAGGAGCCACCTATGAGTTCCAGGATGGATCCGGAACACGCTGAGTGCGAAGCCCTTTTTCGATCGACCACGGAGAGGTTGCCCTCCGGTCGGTTTGTAACTAGGTTACCCTTTGTTGCCTCTCGTCCTAGCCTAGGGCAAAGTAGGGCGCTTGCGGAGAAACGACTGCTGTCCATGGAGCGACGCATGCAGCGTGACCACGTACTTCGCGATAAATATATTGAATTTATGCGCGAGTACGAGGATTTGGGTCACATGTCTCCGGCTCGAGTTGATTGGAGCTCAACTGAGCATTATTTTTTGCCCCACCACGCGGTGGTGAAGGCCTCAACAGGCAAATTGAGGACCGTCTTCGATGGGTCCGCACCCACTTCGAACGGAGTTTCGTTGAATCTGTGTTTGCATTCGGGTCCCAAATTGCATAGGGACATAATTGACATCATCTTGAACTTTAGAAGACATCAAGTGGTTTTGGCGCGGACATCCGGATGATGTTCCGCCAGACAATCATACATCCTGAGGACAGGCGATTCCAGTTGATACTCTGGCGTGAGCGCCCTGAGGATCCTGTGACGGTGTATGAACTCAACACAAACACGTATGGTTTGAAATCTAGTCCCTATATCGCCATCAGATCATTGCTTGAATTGGCAGAGCGGGAACGGATCCGCTTTCCCCGTGGGGCTTCCGTGCTGTCACGTGACTTGTATGTAGATGACGTGTGCACCGGAGCCCAGAGTATTGAGGAGGCCCTCCTACTGCGGGATGAATTGATTGAAATATTGAAGACAGGTGGCTACGAGCTACGTAAGTGGTTGTCTAATGAGCCTAAAGTTCTAGAAGGGATCCCGGAGGATCACCAACAGAACCCTCACCTGTTTGAGGATGTGGATGATCCCAACAGGATAGCGGTGCTGGGCATGCAGTACCAGCCGCTAACCGATATTTTTACCTTCCAAGTGGACTTGGAAATACCAAAGGTCTGGACTAAGAGAACGGTGTTGTCCGTAATAGCTCGTATGTTTGATCCAAGCGGTTGGATCAGTCCAGTGATATTCTCTGCGAAGTGTCTTCTTCAGAGACTTTGGACTTTGGGCGTCTCGTGGGACGAGCCGCTGTTTGGCTCTCCATTGGATGATTGGCTCGAGTTGTTTTCATCGATTAAGGAAGTCAATCGGATTGCCTTGCCTCGTCGAATATTGCCCCCGGGAAATATCGAGCCAGCCTGCATGGCTTTTGTGACGCGTCGGAGCGAGGCTACGCCGCGTCAGTCTATATGCGGACAGTTGACGCCGATGGCCGGGTCAATGTCTCGCTTTTGTTAGGGAAGAGCAAGGTCGCCCCCATCAGGACTAGGCTGACTATTCCCAAGCTTGAGTTGAGTGGAGCTCACCTTCTCTCTAAATTGTTGCATCACGTTGCCAGTGAACTGGCGGCCACGGTCGAAATACGGGACATCTTCGCCTGGTCGGATAGCCAGGTCGCGCTTGCATGGTTGCGCGCGGCCCCACATACCTTGGAGGTTTTTGTGGGAAATCGGGTTTCCCAAATCCAGAATATCGGAATTGATATAACATGGAGACATGTGCCGGGAGAGCTTAACCCAGCGGACTGTGCTTCCCGAGGTTGTACGGCACCAGAATTGGTGTCACACCCGCTCTGGTGGGGTCCAGAGTGGCTGATGGGATCAGAAACTTCTTGGCCTGTCTGTCAGACAGATGTTACTTCTTTGAGTTTGACTGGGCTTCGTGTACATGCTGTAGTCGCTGAGACGACGTCGGAGCCGGATTGGCTACTTGCTCGGTATAGCAGTTTGGATAAGCTTCTGGGTGTTACCAGTTGGATTAAGCGTTTCATACATAATTGTAGAAACCCACAGACAAAGCGGTTGGAGCCGATTGCAGGTGCAGAAGAGCGCCGGAGCGCATTGTTGCATTGGGTCCGTGTCGTGCAGACCGGACGGTTTGAGTCAGAGCTTCGTATCTTGCGCGACGGACGCGCTAAGTTGAAGGGCGCGGTCGCTCGTTTGAACCCGTACATCGACTCGGATGGGCTTCTTCGGGTTGGAGGCAGGCTCCGGAAGGCGGATCTTCCATATGAGACTCGCCATCCTCTGTTGTTGCCCAAGGGCGGACCCTTGGTGCAGCTTTTGGTGTCTGATCGACACATTCGTAACGCCCATGCTGGGTGCAATGCTTTGTTGGCTATTTTGCAACGCGAATTTTGGATTTTGTCTGCCCGAAGAGCAATCCGTAGTGTTCTGTTTCGATGTATTGCATGTTATCGGTTGAAGGCATCCACGATGCAACCACAGATGGGTGATTTGCCCGCTGATCGAATTCGACCTTCGAGGCCGTTTGACGGCGTTGGAACCGATTTTGCCGGTCCCTTTTCGATCAAGGCTTCTCCCTTTCGTAATGCCCGTATTGTGAAGGGCTATTTGTGTGTATTTGTTTGTTTGGCCACCAAGGCTGTCCATTTGGAGGTGGTATCGGCTCTGACTACGGAGGCCTTCGTCGCCGCGTTGGATCGCTTTGTTTCGCGTCGAGGTCTACCTTCCCTTATTAGGTCTGATAATGGCACAAACTATAAGGGAACTGTAAATTATCTTAAGGATGTTTCTGTGTTTATTGATAAAAATTGTACTAGTTTAAGTCAAATTGCTGCCCAAAGGGGAATAACCTGGAAGTTTAGTCCCCCAAGTTGCCCCCATTGGGGAGGGATTTTTGAAGCGGCTGTGAAATCCGCAAAGACCCACCTCCGCCGCATTATCGGAGAAACGGCTCTAACTTTTGAAGAGCTGGCCACAGTGTTTTGTAAAGTTGAGGCGGTCCTCAACTCTCGTCCTCTCTGTCCGCTATCTCCAGATCCAAATGACTTGGAAGCTCTCACCCCTGGTCATTTTTTGGTGGGAGGGCCGTTGAATGCCCTGCCCGAATACCCGTGGAAGGATGAACGCGTATATCGGTTGTCGCGTTTTCAAATGTTGCAGCAAATGAGCCAGGACTTTTGGCGTCGCTGGTCGCTTGAATATTTGCATTTGCTGCAGCAAAGAGTGAAGTGGACAGACAGGACTGAGCCTCCCAGGGAGGGTGATTTAGTATTGTTAAAAGAGGCAAATTTGCCCTCATTGCTTTGGCGACGAGCTCGCATATTACGTTTGATTCTTGGCGGAGATGGCACTCCGCGTGTGGCTGAGGTGTTGGTCGACGGTTCGATTTTAAGGAGAGGTGTGACCTCTCTCGCCCGCCTTCCCGTAGAGTAAGCTAGCGGTCTGCTTCTCAGACCGGGACGGGGGGATGTTTGTAATATATTGGGTAAAACTAAACGCAGGCGTTTCCTGTTATCGCTCGGCCGGCGTCGGCAGTCGCGAGCGACCATTTTGAATTCAGTATTGTTTGAACATCGCGCGGGGAGGCCGCGCCGCGCAGATTAGCGCGCGTGCAAAATGGCGTCGCGGACAGTCGCCTCATTGTCCTATGCGATATCGGTTTGATTTTTAATACGCGAGAGGTCCCGCTTTCTTTGATTGTCAATTAGTTTGAACTATAAGTGTGAATTTCCTGTTTGTTAAATAACTATTGAACTTTTGTGTTTGTGAAACCTTTTACTGTGACTGTTTCGTGTGAGATGCGAAACGTGGCCGCCTGGAGACGCCGAAACCTGTTGCCGAGTGAACCCTCGTGAGGAAAGCAAGGTATTTTCTGGGGATTGAGATCTCAGGGGGTAGTTTGGGTGATTTAGGGACCAAACACCACTTCCTCCGAAGACACCCCAACTTGGTTTGAGAAGTCAACTTGGTGAGTTTTAGTTTAGTTAATTTATAGGTTAGTTATGATATAGGGCCCTGTAGCTCCCTTCATAAGCTACGGTGGTAGCAGACTGCGTTAAGTTAGTTAGGTTTTAGTCGGGCAAACGTGGTGCCGCGTGGAGATTTTTCCCGGTACTTATTTTTACCGGTGGTTTTTTCCCGGTGAAGTTCCGGTACAGAATTCTTCCCGCCGCTTCGTTTGTCCGGATTCTCTCTGCCACATTTTCTGGCAGCAGAGCGTAGTTGCTCTGCACAATAGGAAACAGATGGCATCATCTGTTGTTACATAATATTTGTCCTCACCTGCATAGCAACATGCCTCCAATGCTTGCAGCACAGTGTTGCCAGTCTCTTCCTCTGCAGCATCACTTCCCTGTGTGTTGCCGTCCTGGCTCGCTGCACTTTGCCCAACTCTTTCTTGACCAAAAGCAGCCAGTGGCGGCGGCGGCGGGCCGTCAGCGCTTCTGGGCTCTTCAGAGTTGATAGTTTCTTGCGACCCCTAAAAGATCATAAATAGTTTCAGCACTCATAAGTGGCCTAGTAATTTTTGGCGTAAAATTAAATTAGTACTCAAAACATTAATTATAATTAATTTTTTGAGTAAATATTATAACGCAATAGGGGACCGGACAACTTTTTTTTTTGACGCTTCTTTGAAATATCTCACATTAATAGAATTATCCGTAAAAGAATCACATCCATAACCTAAGTATTTCCCAAGATATAGCAAAAAACAATTCACATTTTTAAGCGATGTTTGGGCGATACCAAAACGCCCCTAACTAATCGTGCATTCATATGACGTCACGCGTAGAAAATGGACTTTCCTAAAAGTTTGAACTCTAATAAATCCGCTCAGGAGAATAAACTCGAGCTGAAAAGTCGCAAAATGTGTTTAATTATATGTATTCTATGATAAAATTACATATTTTTAACAATCCTCATACCTTGGCCGGTCCCTATTAGTACCTACTCAAAACATTAATTATAATTAATTATTTTAGTAGGTACTAATTGCGTTATAATAATGAACAGTATTATAATATTTACAGCTATGAAACATGTTAAAAATGTTGAACTTCTATTTAGAATACTGTCTCAAAATATAAGCATATAATTTTAATATTTGACACAATTTTTTTTGAAAACTCAAAAAAATTTTGACTATTTGACACAATTTTTTTCTGAAAACTCAGTGAATGGGGTAAATTCATAATCACACATATAGGTCTATCAAAAAAAAACCTATAATCGGGCCGAAACCTAAACTCCCGTATGACAGGTGTCATCAGGGTCAAGCCCATGAAGTTTCGAATTTTTTGATTTTTAAATCTATGCGCGGAAATGTAGAACTTGAACTTCCGGCTTTTAGAGAGTTCGGCCCGTTTAGAGAGTTCCATTGCATCCGGCTACAATAAATCGATCGTGAAAATATAAAAAGTCGCGATACATCGTTTAATTTTTCGATTTGTTTAATAAAGTTTGTTATTGATATTTAAATGTTAAATATAACAATTATTACACTTTAGAATTAAAAAAAGTAACAATAAAGCAATACAACAAAAAAATAGAAAGAGGGACAAGAATTCGCGCAATCGTATCGAATAGTGACATCAGGGTAGATAATATTATTCACCATGAATTTATTCTCCATGTTAGTGACTATGACAGCTACTTTGATGGTTCAGACTTCTGATTAATAAAAATAATTATTTTATTTTGATTTGTTTTTTTTTACATTAAATCAAATAATCGTAGCGACTCGTGTTTAGGTACAGTACATCACTATTATTGTCAAACTGACATACGTCATACGGGAGTTTAGGTTTCGGCCCGATTATAGTAGCTTTGAGGCCGCAAAAAAGTCAAATATTTGTACACCAGTGCTATAAACAATTAAAAAAACTCAGATAATGTACTAACCTGACACCAGGTTTCTCAACAGCGGGAGTGAAATCTTCACTGTCATTCTCTTGTTTCAAATTGTGCAGCTGTTCCTCCCAGTCAACACCATCAGGCTGCGAAAAATGAACGATAATGTTAAAACATTTCTAAGGAATTAATGCCATATTCATATAAATAGCTTTTCTAAACACATCTTAAAGCGCCTACACACTTTGCAATTTGTTTCGCAAAAAGGGATGTTACTGGGACGGGATGTTACTGCGATGGTATACAAAAAAAAGAAAAATCATAGGTTTTCCTGTTCTATTTATATACTTACAAACCTATATCCCTTTTTAGTTGCAACAAAGTGTCAATTGCAAAGTGCAATCCCACTATCATACTAATATTATACAGGGGAAGCTTTTGTAGGTATATGTTGTAAAGTGACGTCTTTGGAGAAAATGCAGCAGTGGAGTTTGTTGCGCCGCCTCTTCTCCACTTGCGCTTTGGAGGCGATGGTAACCTTAGCTTTAAGTAATTTTATGACGTCAACTAACTAAAAACAAGAATGTGACGATTTATAAGTGATATTTTTAAGCCTATATAAATTAAAAATAATTGACTTTGTAAGTCTGTGAGTTTGTTTGTAGGGGGTAAACTTCGGAATTACTGAACCGATTTCAAAAATTCTTTCACCAACACTAATATTATAAAGAGGAAGTGTTTGTAAGTTGTGACATTGTATGGTAAGTGACATAGGCTACAATTTATGTATCTTTCAAGCGAAGCTGGGCACTAGTAACATAAAAACAATACTTTATTTGCACACAAGTAATTGATACATAAAGTAAGTATGGTAAATGGTATAGATACATAAAGTAACTTATAACTAAATAATTGGTCAAGTGCGTGTCGGGCCACGCGCAATGTAGGGTTCCGAAGGTACCTATCCTGTAGAAATGCGGACACATGAACTTATACTTACTTCCACTTTTATATAACTAATGAAAATAACCTAAGTATATACCATCATATAGAATGAAAATTGTTCCTACGAATATTTTTCATACTAAAATCAATTTTGTAAGTTTATCGTCTATTACTCATTAACGTGTAAAGTCTACATAGCCGTGATAATTTTCCTTTTAAATTCATTATATTTGCTAGTTATAATAATTTGTTTCATGTATCCACCCTCTACCATTTTCGTGTTCGAGGGGGGGGACACTTGACTCTAACAAAATTTATCACTTTAAAGTTAAATATTTCGCACACGGATCCCTAAATCAAAAAAATTTCTTCAGACACTCATAATATTTTTAAAAGACCTATCAAATGATACCCCACACGATAGTATAATCGAAAGAAAAAAAATCATCCCCACTTTACTGTATAGGGGAGGCCCCCTAAAAAAATTTTTTTTTTCTAATATTATTCTACAGTTTCGCTCCGCGTAATAAATATGTATATCTCTACCAAATTACAGTTTTCTAGTACTAGTAGTCTCTGAGATTAGCCGCAGACAGACGGACGGACGGACGGACAGACATGACGAAACTATAAGGGTTCCTTGTTTACTTCGGAACCCTAAAAAAAGAGGAAGATGCGCAAAAGGCGGCTTTGTCGCTGTAAGCAATTTCTTCCAGGTCAATGAACTCACAGTGTCAGTATCATGAGCTTTACTATCCCGTCCGCGCCCCCTCCTACCCTGTGCAGTCCGCGGCCGCGCTCGGCGGGGTACCGGTCTATTGTTGATAGCGAACGAGCACCATTAATATTTACTTTTTGGGGACGCCAGCGCAAGCACCCGATGGGTGATCAGTCCTGTCATACTAGGACCATTTTCACCCAGTTCCTCGTGAAGTGTAAAATTTCAGCAATATGATGAAAAAATGTGAAAGGTGTGTGATGTATGATGTAATAGTACATTACTGCCGCGGCCTATAATGACTACTTTGCTGGTCTCGCTGATGATGGCCGAGAGCGTAGCGTAGCGCAGCTCCAGGGGGACACAGCGCGGTCAGCGTGCTGCACTTGATGGACGAGCTGAGATAAAGGCCGAGACCGTAGGTCGAGGCCTTTACAGCGAGGACAGCAAGCGCTGCAATGATGGCCAAGCTGGAAGGCCTAGAGCGTAGCTAGGCTAGCTCGAGGCAATCATAGCGTGACTAGCGAAGCAGTCATTGTGGGCCAAGGCTTGTATAGTGCTTTACTCAAAAATGCAAGTACCAAATCTAAATAAAACCAGCAAGTATTTTAAGTAAAAACATATTAATTAACTAGAAATTTAATTAAAATGACAATTATGAAATGTACAGTTACTAAAATTCAACACCGACTTTCCCGGATTGATGCACAAATTTTTCATATGCAAGCTTATATTTTTCCTTTGAGTTTCGCGGTATCCAATTTTCAACCACTAATCTAGCTTCATCTTTAATGTCTGGTGGTGTTAAACACATTGAATCGGAAGAATTTTCGCTTTGAGAGCTAATTTTTAGCCAAAAAGTCACTAAATAAAAACAAATTTTTCGCTGAACCGCGCTTTTGTTACTTCTTTGTTTTATTTTTAAGCAATGGTAGTTGGAACTATACAGCCAAATATGGAATAAAATCTTTTTGTACCTATCTCTATGCTATCTCTATAAAATACAAACAGCTGTGTTTTAAATAAAATCTTTGTGCATTCGATCTTTAAAATGTTGAAACGTCAAAATAGCGGCCGGCAATGTTTTGCCGGCCTGTTAGAGCGGCCAGCAAAACTTTGTCGGCCGCTATTTGAAAAACAGAACGGCAAGGTCGACTTTGCTCAAACAAGGTTATCAAAATAATGACCACATTACATGCATTTTTGAGTAAAAGGTCAATAAACTCACAGTGTCAGTATCATGAGCTTTACTGCGGCGCGCGCACCCCCGCCGCCGGCTCCGCGCGACTCATGCGCCGCTCAGGGTACCGGTCTATTGACGATAGCGGACCAGCACCATAATACAATAGCTGAGTTCTATACGAGTATTAATAACTAGCTGTCGCCCGCGGCTTCGCCCGCGTGAGTTTCACTTAGATGATTGTTGTGTTCCAAACTGTTTCAGATGTTTCGGATTTTCGTTTTTTATACGTCTACAGAAAATGTTCATCAGATTAATCAAGTTTTGCTAAGGCGCCATTTCCATATATGTTTTAGTGTAGCTGGTCTCTTGAAGCTTTTCATCAGATGTTCCATATCTTCAATTTTTATACGTCAGCAGAAAATGCTCATCAGGTTGAACGACTTTTACTAAGGCGCCATTTCCATATATGTTACAGTGTAGCTGGTCTCTTGCAGTTCTTCATCAGATGTTCCAGATCTTCAATTTTTATACGTCAGCAGAAAATGCTCATCAGGTTGAACGACTTTTGTTAAGGCACCATTTCCATATTTCTTATAGTTTAGCTGTTCTGTTATGGTTCTTCATCAGGTGTTCCAGTTTTGAAAATTAATTATAGCCTATATGTTGCCCAGACTTTATAGCTATACAACAAAAAAAGTTTCATTCAAATCCGTCCAGTAGTTTTTGCGTGAAACGCGTACATACATACAGACAGACAGACAGACAGACAGACAGACAGACAGACAGACAGACAGACAAGAAATTCCAAAAAAAATTTTTTGCGCTCTATTATTCTTTTTATGTGTCCCTCTATCCATTTTAGTCAAAAATACTAAATGTACAGACAAAATATTTTTACTGTTTTATTATATGTATAGATATAGGTCAATGAACTCACAGTGTCAGTATCATGAGCTTTACTATCCCGTCCGCGCCCCCTCCTGCCCCTGTGCAGTCCACGGCCGCGCTCGGCGGGGTACCGGTCTATTGTCGATAGCAGACCAGCACCATAATACAATAGCTGAGTTCTATACGAGTATTAATAATAAAGGTCAATGAACTCACAGTGTCAGTATCATGAGCTTTACTATCCCGTCCGCGCCCCCTCATGCCCCTGTGCAGGCCGCGGCCGCGGTTTAGGCGGGATACCGGTGTATTGTTGACAGGAGACCAGCACCATAGCACAAATAGAACTTCTGTACCAGTATTTTTAATAAGAGGTCAATGAACTCACAGTGTCAGTATCATGAGCTTTACTATCCCGTCCGCGCCCCCTCCTGCCCCTGTGCAGTCCGCGGCCGCGCTCGGCGGGCCGGCCGCGGCGCGCGCGCACCCCCGCTGCCGGCTCTGCGCGACTCATGCGTCGCTCGGGGTACCGGTCTATTGTCGATAGCAGGCCGGCGCCGTAGTACATGTAGCGAGAGTTCTGGTAGGGTAGGTAATTGATCATCAAAATATGATCATATATAAACAATAAATATGATCATGTGACAAAAATAGGGATCATGTGATAGAAAAAAATCTTTCGTTGCTAAGTGACTGACATGCAACTTATAAGCATGTGTATTTAAGCTATTCAAATAAACATCTTCATTCATTAATTCAGACAACACACAGCCAAAAGTAATGGGCGTAGGAAGCTGAAATTTGGCATGTAGGTTTCTTAAGGAGTGTAGGAGAGCACTAAGACAGGATTTCCTGGAAACGAAATCCCGGGACCAAGCTAGTGGAGAATATAGAAATAGAATATATCTAGTCCAAAATATGAACACCCTTCCACACCACATTAATTAGTACATGTGTGTTACGCATGCAACATTTTCAAGTAATGGTCATGGTAGTACATTTTATCAATTAATTTTTAATGACAAATCTTATAAAAATACTGTAGAATAGTTTCACTTTGTCCTCCAAACTATTTCATTGAAAAAATGGAAATAACCTTTTACTCAATATATATAACTCTATATTTCACAACAAGGTTTGAAGTTATTGTTTTATTTTGATCATTATGTATATTTATAAATCTTTCAAGGTCCATGATCTAAAACAGCTGATAAAAGGATTATGTACATTTATGAAATGATATTTAAAATAAACTACAAAAAATGTTTACCCCGGGATCCTTATAATATTTCTTAGCATATTTATTATGATGACGCCTCTCCCGCAGCATTCTCTGAATGCGCATCTCCTTAGCTTCGGGACTGTCCTCGTCACTGCTGCTCTCAGTGCCAGATGATAGGAGCACATCCCTGAGCCATTCTCTCTCCTCCCCAACTGATGCCAGATTGTACAGACGAAGACGGTCACTCTGACGTTCTGTTGAGACAATTTGCATGGGTTACTAAATATAAACTGTCATAATATATGTGTATGTTGATAAGTCATCAGCTGCATAGCACAATATTTCTGATAATTTAATAGGTACCTATATACTGAAGTTTCATCATCTCTTGATATCCATTGGTTAGGGAGGGTGACCAACTCTGCATGCAAATTTTACACGTCCCATATAGAATACAAGACAGTTGGTCAGCCTACTGTTGGTGTCTTTTTGAGTCAGTTTTCAAATAAGAAACTAATGGAAAAGTGTGAATAAAAAAGTGTAAATAAAGGCATGATGATACAATTTATGATATTATCATTCATTGAATCAGACAAGGCACAGCCAAAACTAATGGGCATAGAAAGCTGAAATTTTGCATACAGGTTCCTTAGGCAATTTCAAAGTTGATAAGATGTATGGTTGCTTGGCAATTTCTGAAAACAATATATTATTCCAGTATTGACAGATCAACTTTAAACAGTTGTACTGACCTTGTTTGTTTGTGACAACCCCATGAATGATCCTGTCTCCTTTGGACATTTCATTGATGATAGATTTAGTGTCAGAATCCTCGTCACTTTCGCTGCCATCCTCCATCGACAGGATCCTCTCCACCTGGCTCACAAACGGGCGAATGTCCAGGGCGGCCTCCAGTCTCTGAATATGCACAGGCCTGGCGACTTCATGACGTTTCAGCGACGATTTACCCACACCAGACTTTTCAGTCATGATATCCAATCCTAAAAGTAAAAGAAATGACACAAATAAGGAATGGTAAACCCAACATCCTAAGGTCGAAAGGTAGTTTTTTTATAACAGAATGAAACAAAATAGCAACGATAGCAATAAAACCATGATCATATTGGGACCGACCCACATGAATCGCGAATATTTAGATAAATACACAAACTGCAGAAGACATTGTCCTAAGTGGAACTCACACAGATTTTGTTATCTTCGACCGATTACTTAATGCTAAATTCCATAGCATTCACAAAATGGCGCACGAGAATATTCGACAAATCGCTGTCAATGTCGCCGCCCGAGCGGCGCACATTGCTCATTTCGTATTTGAAATTGAAAAAACATGAACCCGCCATAGTTAAAGATTTGACAACTAACCTAATTTGTTTTTATTTCTACTATTGGTGGAGGCCATCTATATATTTTACTGGACCAATCAAACATTCTTATTGATTTAAACCAACCAATGATGGCCACTATTTTTTTTTATAAGAAATGTTGTAATCGAAAACAGCATACAAATGTGATATAAAAGATGCATTCACGAAGTTTTAAATCTAGCTGTCCAAAAAAGATTTGAGTGGGTTTAAAGTTTAAGGTTTTGTTTGAGGTGGATTCCTGAATCCTGCTGAGGGACTTACCAACCCTTTCCTTTCCCGTTGAATTGATTATTTGTCTCATGATAAAAGTAATATATACTAGATTTTGCCCGTGGCTTCTCACGCGTGAGTTTTTCTTGGATAAAAAAATCTTATGTAAGTTAAAATGCGTAAAATATCACAAAATATACATTCTTATTATCGTGTATAGCCACAGACATTGTATGGCGGAAATTATTCCAAGGTTATATTAATTTTCATGTCAGTTCATATTTTTCTCTCTCCCGTTCCATTTCCCGTGTCCCGCCATGCCGTCCGAGTTTCAGACCTTTCCCGTCACGTGGCCCGTCCCGTGTAGTTATCCTGAATTTTAGAATCAAACGTTTATTTAACGCCATCAAATTCCATCCACCCAAAAAAGAGAGCGAAACTTTCCTTCCTTTCAGTCGTACTCGTATTCCTCCTCATAACTGGTGATCATTATATGGAATGAAATACACAAAGCGACTATCTTGGAAATGTTAGGTAATAGAGTGGTTTGTCATCATTGCCTTCTCCATTTCACCCACTAGTTGATAACCATCAACCAGAGTACCAGGGGCGTCGCTACCGCCGTATCAATTATACGGGGCCCCCGGGCCACGGGGGCCCCCAAAGTGTGTAAGGAAAAAGAATAAAAACTTTCTAATTTATTTTATTTTACAAATGACAAAATTCTATAAAGCAATTCCTTTTTTTCCCGCCTTAAGCGTGCGTTCAAAAGCAGAAACTTTAGAAAAACTAAAATCATCATCAGCCATAAATGATTTAATAACTGAAGTTTGCCGAAAAAAGGCAAGGAGAGTGAATATTTAAAATTCGATTTTTATTTGTAAAATGGGTAAATTATGTGATAAATAAATATTTCTTCTCACAATATTTTTTTCTTTTGTGAAAAATCTTTACCTCCATATAAGGGCCTCCAAAAAAATTTTTATACGGGGTCCCGACAAGGCACGCTACGCCACTGCAGAGTATAGGTTTCCTCACCGACAGATGTGAAGTGAAGCCAGTTGTTATCATACAGTGCGACAAGGATCTTTTTCCACGTGAGAGCGCCACCTACGTTTTAAATAAGAAATTTTAATAGTTTAGACATTAGTTCCGTTTTCTACCACGTGCAGAAAGATCCTTGTCGCACTCGCACTGTACAGTCAGCCACAGAAATATATATTTTTTAAATAATAGTCATCCAGCCGGTAACCAGCCGCTTTTTTCGCTGATCACTTACGTTGGTTGACATGACATGTCATTATGTTTTTATTGATTCCGTTTTATGCGCAGAAATATATATTTTTTTAAATATAACTTACTATTATTATATGTCTGTGGTTTTATGCATGGAATGAGGGATTTTCCGAGACCCAAATAAGGGCTCGTGCAGCGTGCCGGCGACTTCGCGCGACCTCGGTCGCACCGACTCGCGGCGACTTTCAGCTACTAAAAACAGTGCAGCGTGCGGGCGACTAGCGACCAGCGATTACTTGCGACCGATCAATAGCAATTTACAATAGTTAACTCAATGGTGTTATAACTGAACATACGGCATAATGTTTGTCTTCGTGAATAAGCATATCATATAGTATATACAATTATAATTTGGCAACAAAATATCTATCTTGGTATTTTCTATGTTTTTGGTTCCAAAGCGCCGGGCGACTACGAACTGCATCTATTAAACCTTTTGCATCCATTATTATTATAAAATAGATATAAATTAAGTACTGCGCTGTGCAATCGCAAGCGACTGTGACGACTGGTCGCTGCAAGTCGCGCGACCACTGGTCGCCAGTCGTGTGCACGCTGCACTCAGCCGTTTAGTTATACACGTTCAATCAAGTCGCCGCGAGTCGGTGCGACCGAGGTCGCTCGAAGTCGCCGGCACGCTGCACGAGCCCTAAAAAAACATAGCTCCAGATGAATTCATAGGTGGCGCTTAGTAAAAGGCGAGCGAGACCATTCAAAAAGCAAAAATGCACGGTACTGGCATTAAAAAAAAATAAAACCTAATAAAAAAAACTAAAAAGCATCAATATTGTGATTTGTGCAACTGTCAAACTGTTAGGTGATTTTTTTCTGCCTCTGGTTGACAAGAAAAAGCGCACCATGTAGGTTTAGCGTTCAGCCATTATAACTACTCGGTTTTCATAAAACGCTATCTGTTGAGACTTTTTTATACAGATTTTTTTTCTTAATTTAGCTTTCAGAAAAATCCTCATTGAAGTAATAAGTACTTACGTACGATAGTACTTGTTTGTTACTTCCATGGATGGTGCATCTTCATCTCAACCCTCAACCTCAAAAGAAGTATGATGTAGCACTTAGATGTCTACGCGTTATGGAACATCCTTTTGGGTGGTTACGTACCACTTGTATCGTTTTTTTAATCGCTACGTACTGATTTATTAGTGAATTCGTTATTGGCCTTACTTAAAATGTAATTTTTAGTATATAAGTTAACTCTGTAACGCTGTGAATTCAGAAATAAAGAAATCTCAATCTAA
This sequence comes from Ephestia elutella, assembly GCA_018467065.1. NCBI lineage: Eukaryota > Metazoa > Arthropoda > Insecta > Lepidoptera > Pyralidae > Ephestia > Ephestia elutella. Next base: position 10,949,767 of record CM031570.1, on the reverse strand, counting down.
AATCTAAAGATTTTTTATCGATAATTTAACTATTCTAATAATCCAATATTTCCCAACACTAAAATGGAAGCGTCACATTGGCCAACATTGCCATGCTAAAATTATTTTCCCATTGATTACTTTTATATTTGTCAGATTTATTCTACATGTAAAAGGCATATTTCGATCGGTATAAAATTTAATACAACGTGATAATATTTGTTTTAATTTGGATAACAATAAAAATGCTATGAATAATTATAATAGAGATTTAAAGTAATTCACCGGCGGCAATGCACATCCGCAATAAATTGGCAGGGGCAGGTTATTCCAAAATGGTGGACGTTTGTTGTGCTTTTATGTGAATTTTGGAGAAAATTACATTTATTTAGTGAGTATTTTGAATTTGAAAGCTTTCTGCTATAAGTCATTATCAGCAATGTATGGCTTAAAAGTGTGTCTTTTTATATTATTGTATCGATCTAAATATTTTTAGATCCGTCTGCTTACAAAGGAACTTTTCCTGACATCTCTGCCGTAATACTCATAATTTCTGCCCGAAATAGTATTTAATTATCGATTTATAATTTCTATAGACTGAGTTACTGATTTACTATGATATTTTTATAAATATGTACACATATCACTAGTTTATCTCAAACTGAAATAAGCGCGGGATTATAATCACAGGTCCATAAAGCGTCAGTGGTAATGCTGCGAATTCTCTTGTATAAAAATTAGCTTTTTGTGATTATTCACAACACAAAAGCCAGTTTATTACATACTTCTACAAAACTGCGGCAGAGCAAAACTACAATGGAACCTGGTACCCCTTTTACATTATAACCTAAAAATCATTCTGCCGGTTATACCGAATTATTGTAAACATAATTTTATAACGCTTATGAGAAAAATTGCTTTTTTTCAGATGGTGTCCATATCTTAAACAAATGAAGTATTCCAATTAGACTGTAGTAATGGATGAAAGCGGGATCAATTCCTGAGAATCCCTCTGACAGTCCTGTTCAGGCTTCAGGGGATTCTGAGGCGAGTGAAAAAGTCAGTAACGCAGAACCACACCTTGACAAGGCAGCTGAACCAGCAGACAGTGTTATAAACATTGACAATCAAGTGAAAAATGATAGTGCAGTGAACTCAGTTGATAGTGAATCTGCAAATAAAGATGGTGAATTACAGAATCATGTAGATCATGATGTGGATGATGAAAATCCCACAGAAAGTAAAGATCAATCAAAGGAGAATGGTATGTAAATTTTAATTTGCTCCTATTAATTAGAAAAATCGGACCTGTGCATTGTGGGTTCCACTCCGCATAAAACATCATGGGTTCTATGAACAGTTACATACCTCATCTACATACATACTATACCTAATAATGATAATTTATTTTATTTCATAATTTATTTTGGATAGATTTCGCCTGGGGTACTACCTCTCTTGTAATCTATACTAATATTATAAATGCGAATGTTTGGATGTGAGTTTGTGAGGATGTTTGTTACTCAATCACGCAAAATGTACTGGACGGATTTCGATGAAATTTGGTACAGAGGTAGATAATGACCTGGAATAGCACATAGGCTACTTTTTATCCCGGGAAAAAGCACTGTTCCAGTGGGAAATTCACGCGGGCGAAGCCGCGGGCAAAAGCTAGTGTGATATATAAAAGACTGCAAACCCTAATAAAATCTTTCATAGGTTTCTTCTCAAACACTAGCCAAAAGATCTGCTAAAGACTGGACGATGATGATCATTCCCTTTGAGGGTTGCTGAGTTTTCTGCTTAGTCACAGCAAAGACGAGTAGCAGGTGGAATGTAAGGCCACCTTGAGAAAAAATTAAAATGTAAAAAAAAAAGAAGTGTGTGAGTTTGTAAACTCCATTTATTATTCTTACTTGTCCTATTATGTAAACAATCTTTACAGTACTTATTGTTGATTTTGTTGAAAATAAATCAAATATTAGTTTAAACCTAAACATTCTAAAGTAAACATTTATTAACCATGACAGTAAATTCCTAAAAAGTTTATTTTAATTTATATTGTTGTAAAATCATAAAAAGACATGGTAAGATTGTTTACATGATAGGACAAGTAGGAAAAAACGGAGTTTACTTTTTAATTCTTACATAGTCTTGAAAAAAATTCATACCAATTAGAACAATTTTTAGAATAATACCTATATTAAGCCTTATATTTCAGCCTAATTTATAATCCTAAAAGAGATTTTACAATGATAATTCCATGAATTCAATCAGTTATTATAAAATTCTATATTACATAAAAATATGATTTGAATGTAATTTGTATTTTACTTTTGAACTTCCAAACCAATTTTTATAATAAGTTACTTCTTGTCACTAAATTTCTCAAGTAGCCAAGTCTCGATCCCAGTTAGGATTTAAAAAATGCCAAAATATCATTACTTTCAAATAATAAAGCTAAATAAATAATTGGCCTTGACAATTTTTTATTCACAGACAATCCAGATAACGAAGTATCCCAAGATAAAAACGAATCAGAAATGGATGAGGGGCCATCAAGCCCAGCACATGAAACTGAAAGTTCACAGGCTTTTGGATGATGCTGATGATAAATCAAAGGATGAATTAACGGGTGATGATAGTCAGGATGCTACCACAAATGAGAACGAAAGTCAAGAAGAGATTGATAAGAATGATGATGCAGAAAATGATGATGATACAGTAAAGGATAATGATGAAGGAGATAAAGATAACAATGATGATGCAGAGAAAGATGACAATGATGATGGAGAGAAAGATAAGAATGATGATGAGGTTGGCAAGCCTGAATTTGAACATGCAACTAATGATACAATGGAGGAAAGTCAAGAAGATCATTCACAGGTAACATTATTTATTTGACATTTTAAAACTATACTGGATAAATTCCAATGCCATATTGGCTCTTAGAAAATTTGAATTTTATCAGCTCTACAACCAATGCAAAATTAAATGTACTTATACATGGCATTCCACAGTGTGTCATGATCATAAAATCAGACATACTCATTTTTTGATTGATACAGATTTTATTTTTGAGTAAAACCTCTTTATTCAAGATTTGAATTTTCAAAATTTTGATAGCTGCAGCAAGCTATACATCTCTTCTCTCTTCTTCTCTCAGCCGAAAGACGTCCACTGTTGGACAAAGGCCTCCCCAAGGATTTCATCCATGGAGGGTTTTGCCGTAATCGCCACGCTTGGCAGGCGGATTGGCGATCGCAGTGTGATGTCATAGTACGCGGAAAGATGCTGCTGCCCATCCTCCGGTGTTTTAAATCCCTTAGTCGCCTCTTACGACACCCACGGGAAGAGATGGGTTGGTGCTATTCTAGGGCCACACCACAGGCCAAAAAGCTATACATGAGTACAAAATTTAATTTCCAACTTATTTTACAGGCACTAGATCCATTTGATGCCCTGCTGAAGGATACCAATGATACCACTGCAAACGATAGCGAAACCCCGGCGACGTCGCAAGCTGAATCTGCAATAGCTGTGGATGACGATGATGACCACACTGCAGATTTCGATGGAGACAACAATGGTGAGATAATCACTTCCTTTTTTTCTTTCTGTTCTGTGGTAGGTCTGTGACTATGTATGTATGTAGGTATGCAAGTAAGACCCATTGCATTAAATTTACGCTTCCTAATGTTAGGCAGGCCCATGTTGATATCAATATAAATAGTAATAAGTTAGAGTTCATTGAAAGTACCACATTTTTAGGAATAAGATTAGATTCTAAATTACAGTGGGGTGCTCACATTTCTAATTTGTCTAAAAAACTGAGCTCCGCGGCTTATGCTGTAAGACGAATCAGACAACTGACGGATGTGGCAACTGCTAGGTTGGTTTATTTTAGTTATTTCCATAGCCTAATGTCGTATGGCCTATTACTTTGGGGAGCAGCTGCCGACATACAAACAATTTTTATACTTCAAAAAGAGCTATTCGTTTTATTTACAGATTAAGAAAAAGAGATTCACTCAGAGATTTCTTCAAAGATATAGATATTTTAACCTTACCATCCCAATATATTTTTGATAACATTATGCATGTTAGGAAAAATATTTCGTCTTTCAAAAAAGTTTGTGATGTCACAGATATATCCCTGCGAAACAAACATAACTTGTACGTACGTTCCAGGGCACAGACTGGCTAGGGTTAGGAAATCATTTGTGGGAAACTGTATACGCTATTATAATAAAATACCAAAATCTGTCCTTGATATGCCTGACAAGAAATTTAAACATTATATTAAGGAGACACTTTGTAAGAAGGCATATTATACGACGGATGATTATGTAAATGACAAAAATGCGTGGCCCGAGCCTGGTACAGTGACCTCCTAAGACTGTCATATTACTCTCTAGGTACATTGTGTACTTTTACTTTTTCAATGACATTTTATTAATTTATAATTTTTATTAATTTATAAATTTGACATTTAATATATATATTCAATGTATTTTCGTCCACATATACAGTTATTTAATTGTAAGACATATGTTGTAAAGTGACGTCTTTGGAGAAAATGCAGCAGTGGAGTTTGTTGCGCCGCCTCTTCTCCACTTGCGCTTTGGAGGCGGTGGTAAACTTAGCTTTATGTAAGTTTATGACAATTAAAAAATTCAACTAACTAAAAAACAAAAAGTGACGATTTATAAGTGCTATTTTTAAGCCAATATGAATAAAAAAATTGACTTTGACTACTGAACTCACAGACATACACAATAATTATTTCACTGGGTATTTTTACTCCCGTTACCAATGGAGCAATGCCCCGGTGAGTGGCTAAATGGGAAAAATTTGGATATGTGGAATAGAATATACATACATAAAATCACGTCTTTATCCCTTACGGGGTAGACAGACCCAAGAGTCGTGAGACTCGAAGGCCACGCTTAGCTGAATAGTGGGCTTTCTGATGGAATGGAAATTCAGATATAGTGACAGCTGGTTGCTAGCCCATCGCCTATTAGTGGAGGAATCCCCAGTTTAAAGTCCCTTGATTAACTTTTACAACCTGCACGGGAAAAGAAGCAGCTGGCACATTCTATGTTTTTTCTTCACTCCCAAACCAGCATGGAAGTTAGATATATAATAGAATATGTTTATTTGAATTGCAATAGACACTAAAACATTAATAAAAAAAATAACACATTAATGATTGCCTGCAGTATATTCTCTCAGCCAGTCAGTACGTACTTTTTTAGAGTATAGTTTTATTTAAATTTAATATACTTATTCAATGTATTATTCTTCACAGATGACCCCTCAATAGATGACAGTAGTGTGACAGAGTTAGTCGAGGAGCCGGGTGCAGATGAAGAGGTTTGCCTCCTGCCCGACACTGAGCGAGAGATCTCCGAGGCTGATAAGGCTGAGGCCGCGAAGGTTCTGGCTGAGAAGAGGAAACAGGCGGAAGCTGAAGGTAAAATCGGTATATACTATAAAGGCGAGGCTGAAACTGGCCAGGCTACATCATATTTCATATTAATTTGCCAATTTCATCATTATTATAAAGTACCTTTCACGTCTGTCTGTATACTATTTATGCCTAGATCTTTTATATTACCCAATTGATTGACCAAAAGGAATGTTTACTTTAGATTAGGTTAAATTCCTGAGGTAAACCTGAAATAAAGATGAATTTTGGCGTAAAGATACCTTTTATTTGCTGTGGCAAGTGCTAGATGAAGTTAACCAAACTGAATGTGATAGAAATTTACTTGTGGTTTGTAAGCTGAAAAATAGATAGGAAAAGTGCCTATTACGTTTTGAAGACGACATCACATCGTCGTTACATCGTTGGCGTGTAATAACTGTAACTACTAGCATGGATCCGGGACGTTGTTCCATTGGAAATTTCGGGAAATCCTCTGGTGCTCCCCTACACTCCCTAAGGAACATACATGCCAGATTTCAGCGTCCTACGCCCAGTAGTTTTGGCTGTGCGTTGTCTGTCAGTCAGTAACGGGAGAATCGTAACTAATATTATAAATGCGAAAGTGAGTTTGTTTGTTACCTCTTCATGCTTTATCTATTGAATCAATCTTCCTGAAACTTCGGCATACACATAGTTAGAAGTACTGGAAAGGACATAGGGTACCTTTCATCCCTGGAAATAGCACTGTTTTTAATGAAAATTCACGCAGGCGAAGTCGTGGGCAAAAGGTAGTTTTATATATATTGACAGAAAGAAAATAAATTTATTGGCCAAACATAAATTGCGACACGGTAGGTACATAAAACTTTTTGTTATTGTTTAGCTGCGCTGGCGGCGGTTCCCAAAGAGGAGACGGAAACGGAAGCGATGGAGACGGACGAGGCCGAGCGGCCGGCGGACCCGCCCGACGGGGACGCGGCCGCTGAGGACGCGCACCAAGAAAATGGCGCTGACAACGGTAACCACACCTTTATACGTTAATTTCATTTTATTGATTCTTTGTTGCACCGAAATGGCCGTTTAGGGATGTGGCCGTTCGGGTGAAATAGACTTTCAAACATTAGGGTTTGACTCGGATTAGGGACGACTCTAGGCTCTGTCTACCCCGTAAGAAATAAAGACGTGATTCTATGTATGTATGTATTTGTTGCAGTATAAATATGTTCAACAGGGTGGACTTACAGTAATTCCACCCTAATCCTAACATTATATATGCAAAAGTGAGTTTTTTTGTTACCTCTTCACGCTTTATCTACTGAACCAATCTTCCTGAAATTCCGCATACACATAGTTAAAAGTACTGAGAAGGACATAGCCTTACATCCCGGGAAAAGTACTGTTCTTGTGGGAAATTCATGCGGGCGAAGCCGCGAGCAAAAGCTATTGATTAATAAATTCTCCACTTTGATTAATCTTGTGAATATTTGATGTTTGTATGCATTCAAGCAAAATCTACTAGCTGAATTTCACTGAATTGGTATATTGCAGAGTAAAACTTGTACTTTTCAACCTTCTGTTCTCTATTTGGGTATTGTTAGAAAAACTGACCTATCTAAATGCAACAACTTTATTTTCAGATAAGGAACCAGAAGATGCTGAGCCTGAAACTGCAGAAAATATATATAACACTCCAAACTCAATCCAAGAGATCAGTCATTATGACGCCACTTGCGAAGAATGTGGCGAATCTAAGGCTTGCTCGTACCGATACACCTCGAAAGATGACGAGCGACATTACATCTGCAACGGAACCTGTGTTCAAGCATTCTGTAACAAACATCCAGACCAATACACCATCACACGGAAAAAGTATATGATCGAAGAGATTGTTCCTGCAAGCTATGAATGCTCGGAGTGTGAAGAAAAGAAAACTTGTTATTTCTATTACAACTATGATGGAGAAGATACCAACTATTGCTCAGTGAAATGCTTAGAGAGTATGATGGGGGATGAAACAGAAAAGTATTCATACAAAAGGAAAAGAATAACCGTTGAAGAAATCATTCCTAAAGATGGGGAGTGTATGGTATGCTTACAAAATAAGAAGTGTTCATACTCATTTACGAGATACGGAGAGGACTGTTTAGTGTGCGAACAAACATGTATCAAGACATTGAATAATAAAGAAAACGGGCGGTATATGATAAAGAGAAAGCGAGTGCCACGAAACACACAAGCACAGCAGCAAACAAACGCACAAGTCAATCCGCCACTTTTGAGATTGAAAGTTATCAGTAATGCTACGGACAAATACTTGGATGAAGCATATAAAATTCAAGCGAAAACGCCGGCCATGGTGCAAGCGGCGAGGGAAGAGAGAGAGCGAACATTCGTTCGGAGATGCACTGCATGTAATTTAGTTCCTGCTTCTGAAGAGAAAATGCTATCATGGGAGACTATGGACTTTTGTGACGAAGTCTGCTTAGGGAGGTATCAGAACAAAATCGGTTCCAAATGTTCAAACTGTAAAAACCCTGTGCAACATACAAGTTTAGGAAAGTACTGTGTGCGGTTCGGTTACGACGTCCGGCAGTTTTGTAATTCTTCGTGTTTGGAGGAGTTCAAGAAGGGTTTGAAGATCTGTTGTTATTGTCAAAGGGATATTTCCGCGGAGCATGAAGGATTTTTGGCCCCTGTGGGCGATAAGGGCCAGTTTAAGGACTTCTGTTCTCAGAATTGCATGGAGAAGTTTGATCAGATGAGCAAGAATCCGGTGCCGCAGCCCGTGTGGGCCAAGTGTGCTGTGTGCTCGCTAGAGAAGTCTACATCCATCGAGGTGGAGGCTGGAAATGATGTGTCACAAAGGCTGTGTTCCGATCCATGTTTCGCAGCTTTCAAATTCGTTAATAATATCTTTCCAGGTAAGTTTACCTACGATGATTGTCTCAGAATTCAGTATTAAGATAATAATACTGAATTCTAAAACGATAAGAGATAAGATTAACTGAATGACTGACTGAGTTAAATGTTTTGGTCAATGTGTGTGTATGTATGGATACAGCTAAAAAGCAAAACATTCTTTCAGACCAATGTCGCTGGTGCAAGAAATACTTTGAGCGGAAGCAAAGCAAATGCTTCACTATATACGAAACTAACACGCCCCATTGTTTCTGCTCGAAATCGTGTATGAACGTCTACATCAGCAACTCGAGGCATATTGTGCCATGCAACTGGTGCAAAGTGAAGAAGTACAACTTTGATTTGATAAGGCGGAACCAACACAATGGCCAACCAATCATGATGTGCTCGTTGAACTGTCTGAATCTTTACCAGGTGTCAGTCAACGCTGTCTCATCGAGAAGGTAAGGGATCTTAAAAAAACTATTCAGTTTGACATATGTATATGGTTGTACAATATAATGCCATCCTTCCTCCCACTGATCTTACCAATGTATAAATGCAACATTATTGGCTGAAATGATGATCATAATTTTTTTAAAGAAAATATGTCCTTATTCGCAAATACTCAAGAAAGAAATTAAATAAAATACTTTCAATTTTTACATAGTAAAGCAAACACTAGCTGATAGTTCTCTACTATGAGAGAAAGATAACTTTGTATCCTACTTCCTACTAATATTATAAATGCGAAAGTTTGGATGTGAATTTGTGAGTTTGTGAGGATGTTTGTTACTCAATCACGCAAAATCTGATTTCGATAAAATTTGGTTCAATCACGCAAAATCGACGGACGGATTTCGATGAAATTTGGTATACGGGTAGAAAAATACCGGGAATAGCACATAGGGTACTTTTATCCCGAAATTTCCACGGGAGCGAAGCCCTGGGGCGCGCCTAGTAATTAATAACACATTGTATTGTTTCAGAACGAGATGCGACATGTGCAAACGCACGTCCCTCGCTCAGTACCACCTGACGATGTCGGACGCGACTGTGCGCAACTTCTGCACCTACCAGTGCGTCATGTCTTTCCAGGTATAAAGTGTTCCACTTTTAGGTTTAGGCTTAAAGATATTTTATTCTCAAACAAGTTAATTATTAAAAAATAAAAAACACGACTGACAACTCACATTGCCTATGTCATTCGCGCTAATGCAAGGAATCTAAAAGTACCTCGCACATCAAAATGTGTTAAGCCGTTCAGGACTTATGGTGGAATAAAGAAATTACATACATACGTACATACATGAACCCTGAAAACATTACATTCCTATTTTGGTCAACCATGTAAAAAGACAAAATATCTAATGTAATACATATTGTGTTTTCCAATGAGTTACAGCTAACGCTGGTCAGATTTTCAAGTGAACAGTTAATGGATCTCATGTTTTCCTTAGCACTTGCTTCATTTTATATTTATCATACTAGCATACAATGATTATAAAGAGGAAGTGTTTGTGAGTTTGTTTGCAGAGGGTAATCTTCAGAACTACTGAACCGATTTCAAAAATTATTTCACCAACAGAAAGCTACATTATACCTGAGTGACATAGGCTACAATTTAGTTATGTATACATTCGAAAAATTGGACACTGATTGACTGATTGGAATAAACGCGGAGACGAAACTTCGAACGTAAAAACTTGAAATTTCGCAAAGATATTCCTTATGTAGCGTAAGTGAGCATTAGTCTAAGAATAAGTCTTTATTTAAGCTCATGTATTTTCTCTATCAGGGTCAGTATTCGAAACACACTCCAGCGTTTCTGCCGGGGGAAGCGGTGGATCAGCAAAAGGCGGTGCCCACCGGTGCCCCGCGGCGCACCTACTCCGGGACTGCTAAAGGCAATGGTGAGTGTTTTGGTGACATCCTATGATGAACCTTATGTATTAGTGATAAGATTCAAAATCAATGATTTTTGCATATTTGCCTTATAAAGGGTGTAAGAATATTCTACGAAGGATTGTTTGTTTGTTTGTACCTTTATTTTCAAGGATACATAATTGATAATAACATTTTATTAATCAGAAGTCTGAACCATCAAAGTAGCTGCTAAAGTCACTAACATGGATAATAAATTCATAGTGAATAATATTACCCCGGTCAAGATAGCCATAAAAATAGGGGTGAGCTTACAAAAACTCCCATTAAGCTGAAAATTGGTACGAATGTTAAGAATACCATTATAAATAATTTGCCAAAGATCCTTAAGGATCCACCGTCTGGAAAAAAAAAACATGGTTAAAGTTTGAAAAAATGAGTTTTTTGCATTTTTCAGCTGAACGGTGAGTTTTACAGCAATAATAGTTAAGACACGATTGAAGCTTATCTAATTCTCTACAACAAATATTATTACACTTTTTTTTCTAAGAATCGCCATTTCCGAGTTATAGCGGTTTAAAGATAAAAAAAAACAAATTCTTCGTAATATGCACACGTTTCCACACCACCCATGAGGTAGTGTGTTTGGTGCTTTTTTTTTAACGTGGTATCCCCAGTAGGCCTATTCCACGATCTATTGTCATCATATTGAAATAAAAAGCGGGATACATTATGTAATTTGTTAATCTATAATATATTAGGAAGAATTTATTCGTCGGATTCATAATAATCTAATGGAACTTCTATTGCAATATCTTCGTTTTCTTCTTCATCTTTTTCTTCCTCCTGCTGAATACAAATGTGTGTTTCTAAAAATGATGCATCATATGTATCATCACCCATATCGTAGCAATTCTCTTCTAATAACGATTCAACATTGGAGCACAATTGGCCTTGACAATTTGTACAGGCTAATGAGCAAAGCAGTCCAACCTTTTTGCAGCCGCATTTAGCACTACAACCTTTTTTGCAATTGCAAAATATTTTATTTAGTAGCTTTTCTGGTGCAGGTGGAAGTAAAGTATAAATTGGTTCTAATGTATTGTCAACTAACTTCCATCGCCAGTTTTCTGGATTCAATTGATTACCAAGCCACAGTTGAACTTGATAATATACCCGGAATAGATGTTGTTGTGCAGAAGCCGAAGTTGGAGGTAGACAAGCTAATTGCACTTGTTTTTTAGTGTAAGTTTTTTTAGCAAATGTTATGTATCGGAGTTTATCCAGGCAAGTAACTTTTTTTGGAGCTCCGTACATAGAAAGAAGAAAGCTTAGTCCGTTCCTAATTATAGCTTCTGGAGTAGAGTTACCATCTTTAAAAACCTCAGAGCAATCAACTAAATTCTGTTTCTCAAACAATTTCATTGCAGTTATTTTACCCCTCTGGAAAAATGCTGATGTTGTATCACAACCTGTTACCGCGTGTAAATTTACTAACATTTTGGAAAATTACATAAACTTTTGGATGAATACACTTCCGATTGCTGCTGAGCCTTTCCAGGTTTAAAAAAATAAATATTTTTTTCGGTGGGAGTTCGAGCATTAAGTAGCACTAATAAATCGACATCTTCGCCAACAACAACAGTTGTATTTGTTGAATTATATTTTTCTATTGCAGTTTCAATTATTAGAACATCAGCATCATTTTCAGCTTGTTTCACGAGAATATTTTCAGTATTAAATTTTTCTTTTAACATTGTAATGAACCGAGACTTGTTGTGGGTATTTGCAAGAAATTTTTGTTTGCTAGAGGGAACTGTCATTAATTCATCAAAAATAATATCAGAAGATGAAGATGTTGTTGTAACTCGACGTCGTTGTTCTGCGGCTTTAATATTTTTAGCACAATCGGCATAGCCATCAAATACTACAGTCACTCTGTGGCCAAAATGTCTGCGCACATACTGAACATATTTATCTAAAATATTACTAAATGTCTCTTCGTGATCCCACACAACTCTATGTATTAGATATCCTCCGTCAATAATGAATGTAGAATTTCTGTTGTCAATTTCTATAATTACTGTTTGAAAACAATCGTAGATGGCCGACTTTCGAGTTTTGCGCATTCCAATATCATCAAACATTGATAACGGGTAGGGAGCTAATTCATGGCCTGTGGTGTGGCCCTAGAATAGCACCAACCCATCTCTTCCCGTGGGTGTCGTAAGAGGCGACTAAGGGATCTAAAACACCGGAGGATGGGCAGCAGCATCTTTCCGCGTACTATGACATCACACTGCGATCGCCAACCCGCCTGCCAAGCGTGGCGATTACGGCAAAACCCCCCTATGGTTAATACACCCACAACACGGCCCCTAGTCCCCGGCGGCCCCGCTATCCCGGACTCTGGTAGCGGTCACGGTAACGGCGGGGCAGGGGTGCTAAGAATCCCCGGCAGATGCCAGGCTACCAACCCCGACGACCCTTGGCCCTGGCAACGTACAACACGTGCACACTGCGGACCGACGAGAAGCTCGCTGAACTGGAGGAAGAATTGAGCAGGTTACGATGGGATATTGTAGGATTATGTGAAGTCCGAAGAGAGGGGAGGACACCATGATCCTCAAATCCGGAAACCTGCTCTATTTCCGGGAGGGCGACCAACTGTCCCAGGGTGGTGTCGGGTTTATCGTCCACAGGTCCCTCGTCAACAACGTGGTCCAGGTCGAGAGTGTTTCGGCGAGGGTAGCGTACCTTGTACTCAGAATTACCAAACGGTATTCGTTGAAGGTAATACAAGTGTACGCACCGACCGCAAATCACTCCGACGACGAGGTGGAGACTATGTATGAGGATATATCTAAAGCCATACATAGCTCCCAGACCCACTATACCGTTGTGATGGGGGACTTTAACGCGAAACTGGGCAAACGAAGCGATAATGAGCTGAGAGTGGGGAATTTTGGATATGGAAGGAGAAATGCACGCGGTCATCTGCTGGCCGGCTTTATGGAGAAGGAGGGCCTCTTTATGATGAACTCCTTCTTCAAAAAGCCAAAACAGCGAAAGTGGACGTGGTTGCATCCTAATGGCGTCATAAAAAATGAGATAGACTTCATCTTATCGACAAAGAGGCACATATTCAATGATGTCTCTGTGATCAATGCCGTAAAAACAGGAAGCGATCACCGAATGGTAAGAGGCACATTGAATCTGAGAACGAAACTTGAAAGGTGTCGACTGATGAAGTCTACGCTCCGACCAGCGCCCATCCAGCTCCAAAACCCCGAGAGCTTTCAGCTCGAGTTGCAGAATCGCTTTGAATGCCTGGGAGACTGCGAAAATCTGGACGATTATAATGACAGGTTCGTGCAAATTGTCCAAACAGCTGGGTCTAAAGCCTTCAAAACCCGCTGCTCAAAAGGAACCAAAAAGATCTCGGACCTCACCAACAAACTCATGGAAGAAAGACGAAACTTGGTTCTGCAGTCCTCTGATGATGCTGCTCAGTATCGACGTCTAAACAGACAGATCTCCAAGTCCCTAACTCACGATTTGCGCCAATTCAATACCGACCGTATTGAAGAGGCGATTAAGCGTAATAAGGGCTCAAAAGTTTTTGCAAGGGATCTGTCTGTTGGTCAAAGTCAACTGACCAAGCTGAAGACTGAGGAAGGCAGAATCATTTCGTCGAAGCCGGAGCTGTTGGAAGAGGTTGAGAAGTTCTACGGACAATTATACGCGAACGTACGCGCACCTGTCATAATACTGGCCAAAGATCCAAGAGCCAGATTGACCCGACACTACACCGAAGATATCCCAGACGTCAGCCTATACGAGATTAGAATGGCTCTCAAACAGTTAAAAAACAATAAGGCACCGGGTGACGATGGAATCACGGCTGAGCTTCTGAAAGCAGGTGGAACGCCGGTATTAAAAGCTCTTCAGAAGCTATTTGATTCCGTCATACTCGAGGGACGAACGCCTACGGCATGGCACAGAAGTGTGGTGGTACTTTTCTTCAAAAAAGGGGACAAAACCTTATTGAAGAATTATAGGCCTATCTCACTTCTGAGCCATGTCTACAAACTGTTTTCGAGAGTCATTACGAATCGTCTCGCTCGCAGGTTTGACGACTTCCAGCCTCCCGAACAAGCCGGTTTCCGAAAAGGCTTTAGTACCGTGGACCACTTACATACGCTGCGGCAGATTATACAGAAGACTGAGGAGTATAATCAGCCATTATGCTTGGCGTTTGTGGACTACGAGAAAGCCTTCGATTCGATCGAGACCTGGGCTGTGCTACAGTCTCTCCAACGGTGCCAAATTGACTATCGATATATCGAAGCGCTGAAGTGTTTGTACGAAAACGCCACCATGTCGGTCCGTCTCCAGGATCAAGGCTCGAAACCTATCCAGTTGAAGCGAGGGGTGAGACAGGGAGACGTTATATCTCCAAAAACTGTTCACCGCCGCCCTGGAAGATGTTTTCAAGCTTCTGGACTGGAGCGGACTCGGCATCAATATCAACGGCGAGTACCTCACTCACCTTCGATTCGCTGACGATATCGTAGTCATGGCTGAGACCTTGGAAGACCTAGGCACAATGCTCGATGGCCTCTGTAGAGCCTCTCAACAAGTGGGTCTAAAAATGAACATGGACAAGACGAAAATCATGTCTAATATCCGTGTCGCACCCACTCCTCTAAAGGTTGGAGACTCTACACTCGAAGTTGTTGACAATTATGTATACCTGGGACAAACAGTTCAGTTAGGTAAGTCCAACTTCGAGAAAGAGGTCAACCGTCGAATCCAACTCGGCTGGGCAGCGTTCGGGAAGCTTCGCGATATCTTCTCGTCCAAAATACCGCAGTGTCTCAAGACTAAGGTCTTTGACCAGTGTGTGTTGCCAGTAATGACATACGGAACAGAGACGTGGTCGCTTACTATGGGCCTCATAAGAAGGCTCAAGGTCACCCAAAGGGCGATGGAGCGCGCTATGCTCGGAGTTTCCCTGCGTGATCGAATCAGAAATGAGAAGATCCGTAGGAGAACTAAAGTAACCGACATAGCCCGTAGAATTGCCAAACTTAAGTGGCAGTGGGCGGGGCACATAGCTCGCAGAACAGATAGCCGTTGGGGCAGAAAAGTTCTCGAGTGGCGACCACGAACCGGAAAACGTAGTGTTGGCAGGCCTCCCACTCGGTGGACCGACGACCTGGTGAAGGTCGCGGGTTGCGCATGGATGCGGGCAGCGCAGGACCGGTCGTTGTGGAAATCCTTGGGGAGGCCTTTGTCCAGCAGTGGACGTCTTTCGGCTGAGAGAGAGGGAGCTAATTCATATTCGAAATATTTTTCAATTTCATCTTCCAAAGCGGTCGTAATACTCATGCGCTGAAATAATAATACAGGGTCTACAGCAATCTTTTTATCGTGAACTTTGACAGTGCTACTCATAGCTAAAAGAGGGACTACTTTATCAGCATGTTTTAATTTTATATTATTAAAAGTTAATCCTGTTATTTTTGTCATGGAAGCAATTCCAACTTCACGAGCTTTATAACAATTAATTTTGTCATCACCAACGATTCCACTGGCAATAGATACTATTTTGTTGACTTCTGGAAACGGATTACGTGAAGAAAACCACTCCAGAAGTTTTTGTATATCTTCAAAATCATTCTTCACTCGTGAATCACTTGCATCAACATGCTGATCTGTTGTATCCATTCTAACATTTGCTAGATCTTCCAAACCTTCACAAATAATAGTCATTGCATGCATACCATATACCCATTTACTTATAACACTCTCTTTAGTACTTCTCCCACGAGCAATACCCCCATCTGTCTTCATCGCTTTCATCATTGACTGCTCGATTACCATGTCTGTGGAAGTTCCACAACTCAATTTATCTGAACGTCTAACAGTGAAATATCCTTCAGTAAAACGTTGGTAAACATTAGGATCCATACAATTTTGTAATTGTAACATATCTTGTAGATATAAGTGTGCAGATTTAGCGTAAGGAAAATGTCCTGACGAGTGGAAGTAAGGGAGCATTTCTTTAACGCTGTCTAAATGGGCTTGCCAATCTCCCATACGCTCTGCTCTGATAAATTCCTTTGCAAGCGAAACCATATCAAAATATTGGATCCATAATTTTGCGGTAGGTCCTCTTTTTTCATATTCTCTAAGTTTTTCATTAAACTGATTAAGTAGTGCTGCAGATGTTTCATTATCACGTTCAACATCATTATATGAAATAGTATCACCTATTACGTTTTCAACAGTTGTCATAAGATTTGCTTCCATGACGTCATCAATATCAAGATCATTAAATATTATTAATGTTAAAGCTAACTGAAGTAATGTATGGGCTCGAACTGCTCTCGCGTAAGCATGACCATTGAGCATTTTTTCTAGTGAACCAGGTGCATAAATCAAAGAAAGAATTTCTTTTATGCCACTTCCTTGCATAATGTTACCAATTGCTCCAAGAAAAGACATAAGTAGATGAAACCCTCCGAGCCTAATTATGATTTTAGATAAGTCAGACCCTTCAGGTGCAGCTGACACAATTTCTCGAGCTTTTGCATATATAGGCTGATCAAAAGTAACAATGCATACGTCATGACCATTACGTTTTGCATTTTCTAAAGCACAAAGTAAAGTCGTGTATATAGTATTGCAATTACTAGCTGGTTGATGAATAAACGGTAAATATAAAATTTTTGATGTTGAAAAATTCTTAATATTACTAGTTAATTTTTCAATAAAACCATTCCAACCGGGTATTGGTAGATTTTTCCATTTGCCATAGAACCATATCACGTCGACTTTTTTTAGTAAAGATGCTCTTATTCCACTTTCGTAATCAAAATCTTGGACATTTATTTTACTGTAACCTACTACACCATGATTTTGATACACCTGTATTGGCACATGAGCTTTTGTTGCAAAATCTTTTGCCGATGGGATATCTTCTATTCGGCGTATAGGCTCTTTTAGTACAACTGAACTTTTTGGAGTAACAATTTGAATGATACCCATTATATGAAGCGTGTTATGACCGTCGAGCGTATTTACATTTATATCAGCATTATCTGCGACGTATTGAATTAAAGTCCCTGTTTCGGGTGGTAAGATTTGAGGTGGACGGTGAAAAACTGCTGCTGCTTCGTACATCATAGTATCATTATAGGATGCGCACAAACCAAAGGACGAGAAAATTTGTATTAGACGTTTTGAACCGAATCGTCGATGAAAAAAAACAGAGAGACCCAATTGCAATTTAGATTTGAAAGACTTAGGCCGAACAGCACTCATAATACTGTGGCTAATATTAGTGCATACTAATTTCAGATGTTCCAAATTAAAGCGTTTATTTTTTAAAATAACTTGTTCCAAAAAATAAGTCAGCGAACCTGGAATGACAGTGTTAACATCTTCAAACATACGACCTGGTGGAGGATAATTAGAATTATCGAACACTGCACATTGAATATCTTCTCTAATAATTGATGCAGCAGCTTCCAGGATCCTAAATCGTTCTTCTTTTTTATCTGTTTTTCTTTTTTGATTCCAAGCTTGGCTTAAAATATCATGGTGGTTACCAATAAAACATATGAATGTATGGACTGATCCTGGCTTTTCTGTAATAATAATTTTATCACCATACTTCAATTTCAATCGTGTCTTAATGGTTCTATTATCTATGGTTGGATTGTTACAACTACCTTTTAATTCGTTTAATGTGAACTGGCAATCATCGCTATTTTCGATATATGTAAATATTTGTCCCATCGTAAAAGTCAAAGCTTCATCTTGAGGACGACCGATTTTACCCCCAGAAGGCGGTTTCATAAAAGAAGTATAGCAATCGATATGATATTTGGCCCCACTAGCAACTAAATTATGTTCAAACTCTATTCGAGCAGCAACAGCTTTTGCTACATCATCACAACGAGTCTTAGCTGTATTCAGAATACTTTCTTTGAACGAAAGTGTAGTCACATTACTAATTTTACGGCGAGACTTCACTGCTTTTTTCTTCTCGTTCTCTTCATTTGTTTTATTGCCGCAAAATAAACAACACTGATTAAAACAAAAAGCAGAGCGTGATATAGTACGTGGAGGACTTATTTTTGACGAACCAGCTTCTTCTTGGCGGTGTCTTTTTACGGCAGCAATGCTACACTTTCGAGTGTAATCTTTCCGACACTGCACATGAACTTGTACAGACGTCTGGTCTTTCAGGTACTTCGAAAAGTCATCACCTCTTTCAATACTTGCTTCAACTAATGCCTTCTTACCACGATCAACAGTCACCACTCCAATTTCAGTCAAAGGTTGACTACAAATAAAGCAGAATTGCGACATTTTGAGCAAAAACTATAAACTGCACAAGCTTTGTCACTAGGGAATGCAATCCGGATAATCCGTAATCCGAAATATTCGGATTTTCGCACATTTTCACTCGACTTCCAAATCCGGATTCCAAAATGAAATCCGGATTTTCTGAATTAAAAAATATCAGGGGTTCATCGTTAACTGCCCGCGCGCCCGAGCGCATACAATCCGTTCCCTTAGTTTACAATGCCTACCGCGCAGCGTATATGTAACCCTTACAGTATTCAGAACTTCGGAAAATCTGAGCTGCGGGAGGGTTTACAAGCAAGAATTCACAAAGAGTTGCCGTAAACCATTCCGCTATTCGGAGCTACGAACGATCTGGATTCGGGTATGGTTTTCGGTATAATATTTGAAAATTCGTAATAATAAATGCTTCCTCTACTCAGAACCCAAAAAAGTATAAAAGATTAGTGCGATCTGATACGCGGAAGGGCTTTCTGCGCTATGCTCCCCGACTTCAGATCGCAAGCGGTAGGTGCGATCTGGCACGCGGTAGGGTTTTCTGTGATATGTTCCCCGATCTCAGATCGCAAGCGGCACGTGCTAAGAAAGAGAGATAAAAAAAACGAGTTAGTAGTAGGTAGCAGACGAAGTTGCGGGCGAAAGCTCGTTTACTTATATACTAATATTATAAATCTAAAACTTTGTATGTTTGGATATTTGTTACTCAATCATGCAAAAACGGCTGAACAGATTTGCATAAAATTTAGAACATAGATAGTTCATTACCAGGATGAACATATTGAATACTTTTAATCTCGGAAAAATGTCAAGCTAGTGTACTTATAATAATGTTATGAAGCTGCAAAGTTTTTTAGCGCTGATCTCAAGAACTGTGTTGTTTCATTGTTAGCCCATTAGGTTACTAGCTTTCGAGCCAAATCCTGAACGGATTTGGCTCGTAGTTTTTGCGTGATTGCGTAACAATTATCTTAACAATAATTAAGTGTTGTTAAAATAAATAATTATTTTGTCATAAGTTATTCAATTTATATTTGTTTCCTAATAATTTCTAATTTTCTGTTAAATTTGTTTTCATAATTATAATTCTAGCTCAGAAGTACTGGGGTTCTGAATGTTGAAAGGTTTTTCATATATTATGCATCATTATTTTGCTTCTGTAATCCCTCCCTCATTACAGAACTGAAATCAGGGTAGCATTTAAGCCATCAAAACAGGTGTTTCATCGCTTAAATGCTCAGATGTATGGAGGTTCTGAATACTGGAAGGGTTTACATAAACGCTACCGTGCATGCTGAGACTGCTCTCGTTGGTTCGCCACCCGCGCACGACTTTCTTATATTTTCTTCCTTTGATGTCCTGCGTCCTTGCAATTTTTTATATCTCCTTTTCCGCTTATTACTCGTATGTTATGGTAAATGTAACCCAGTCGATGTAAACTATCTACGTATGTTTTGAGCAAATAAACTGAAAAAAAAAATTGTAACTGCTTGCAAGTATAGTTATTCATTTAACACAATGCGATAATAAACATTATACTAAACGTTCCTTGGACAGAGTATCTGATTCACAAGTTAGAAATAGGAACAATATTCTTAGTCCCTAAATTTTCAATCACTATGTTAGTAAAATAAACTATGATAAAAAAGATCGAGTGTACAAGTATTTTATTATACACAAGCTTGTGCCCGGGTTGTTCTTCAAAAATGTCTAAATATGCCTTCCGATGTAATAATTCAAGACAATAATTTTTTGGGATGCATTTGAATTGAGTTTTTATTTAAATTTCGTAGTATTTTATACGTTATCAAGTAAAAAAAATAATTGTATATTATATTTATCAATATACGCTTTGAAAACATCGCCAAACGTCATTTTGCTCCTATTCCAATTGCGTACCTTTAATCAACGTTGGCCTCTAAAATAATTAAAATCAACATAAACATGTCTTGCCGTGTTCCACTCCAAAGTTTACGAAGGTATCCTTTGTTTACATAATAATTTTCCGAAACTCTTGTCAATAACCAACTTAAAAATTTTAATTAAAATATTGTCACGAAAAAACGTCATTCATCGCCATACCATTGGAAAAATTTACAACTTAAAAACTTTATTGCGAACGCAACTGTAATTCACCGGCCCGGGTGCGCGAGGGGGACCTCAGACGACGGCGACATCTTGGCGAAGCAATACGTGTGCGTCTGAGAAATGTAAGTAATTTTTCATAGTTATTTATATTTTGTCAGTAAACATGTCATTCGTGTAAGCAATCTAAATTCCTTGAATTACACACGTATAATTGTCATTTGTTTATATTGTAGTAACCAATACCAATTGATTTTTTTAGTAAATCATTGCTAAAGTTTAATGGCTTACAAACGTGTCCATGCAGGTTTTTTTCTCAACTCGTCATTATATGCTACATCATTGTAGGCAACTTGCCATACATATTGATGATGCTGATTAATAAGGTAATAGGAGATGTTTTAACAGCATCAATAAACTTAATGATGCTGTAAAAACATATACTAAATTCTTCGCAAAATTTGTTCAAGGTCGAAAATAGAAAGTTTATTTTGACTGCGAATAAATGTTTCATAAGTTAATTATTCATTACATGACTCACATGACTGTCATTATATTTTGTTTTTATAGTAAACTAGCTGTCGCCCGCGGCTTCGCCCGCGTGAGTTTCGCTTAGATGAAAAATCTCTCTTGGAGCTTTTCATCAAATGTTCCAGATCTTCAATTTTTATACGTCAGCAGAAAATGCTCATCAGGTTGAACGACTTTTAATAAGGCGCCATTTCCATATATGTTATGGTGTAGCTGGTCTCTTGCAGTTCTTCATCAGATGTTCCAGATCTTCAATTTTTATACGTCATCAGAAAATGCTCATCAGGTTGAACGACTTTTGTTAAGGAACCATTTCCATAATTCTTATAGTTTAGCTGTTCTGTTAAGGTTCTTCATCAGGTGTACCAGTTTTCAAAATAAATTATAGCCTAAATGTTGCCCAGACTATTAAGCCTGGGCAACATTTAGGCTATAATTTATTTATAGCTATTAAGCTATACAACAAAAAAAGTTTCATTCAAATCGGTTCAGTACTTTCGGAGATTAGCGTGATCATACATACAGACAGACAGACAAGAAATTCCAAAAAAATTTTTTTGCTTTCTGTTATTCATTTTAAGTGCCCCTCTATCCATTTCAGTCAAAAATACTAAATGTACAGACAAAATATTTTTACTGTTTTATTATATGTATACATAACTAATAATAAGTAGTTGATAGTACTTAAGTGATTATACTACCAAAGAATTGGAACATGAGGATCTCGATCGTTTAGTTTTGTTAATTGTTTACTTTTATGTCAAAATTTGTTAAATAAACATTGTTGATTGATTATGTAAGTGTTTATTGTGAAATTCCCAAATTTAAACCTTTTACATCATTAACTGCAACATGGCGTCATTATGTTCTTTGATGATATCATTCTCAGTATAATGTTATCATTTGCCTCAACACGAATAATTAAAAAATATAAAATTATGCATTAAATATGAAAAATAAAAGTGTGCCTCTCTTTTCAATATAAGATTTAGAACGTCTAGATTGCATTTAGTTAAGCCAAAATCCCTTTCATTGAGGTTTAAAAAATAAAACAAAATATTGATAAAAATAATATTTATCGAAGAACCACCCGCCCGCGAACTTCGTCCGCGCGTAATTTACTATCGTTTATATCTCTGGGTCTAAGTGACGTATCAAGATGAAATATACGTTTTAAGTTAGACCTTCAACAGTACAACTGTGAAAACCGCTTAATTCTATGTACTGACACAAACCAGTTAGTTTTATTAGGTATTTGCTTTTTTTATGAAAAATCCGTAAAATCCGGATAAACCGGATTGGATAAAAAATCCGTTCTTAAAAATCCGGATTTAAAAACAGAATGGATTTGCATTCCCTATTTGTCACCAAAAAATATAAACGATAGACTAGAGTTTTCATAAAGATAGAATTCTTCAGACTAACATTGTAATTACGACTAGAAGTTTTGTAATTACCGCGCCAAATCGTTGACACATAACTCACAGATCTACTCGCAGCTAACATCAGTTCAGTAATTTAATGTCACTGTCAAACCGCGCTAAAAAAAAATTTAAGTAGGCAAATGCGTAATGATATATTGATACGAGGTCACAAATTCATATCCTTATCCTAACTTATATTATAATTGCAAAAGTAAGTTTGTTTGTTTGTTTGTTACCTCTACACGTTTTGTATATTGAACGCATCTTCCTAAAACTTCGCATAAACCTAGCAAGAAGTACTGAGAAGGACATAGGGTACCTATCTTTCAATAGTGTTGCCGGAAAATCGGCTATCGATTAAACGATTGTGGAATTTCGAAAAATCTAACCCAATCGATTAATAATCGATTGTATCGATTTCTGTTTCGTGACAATACTATCGATTGTAATCGATTATAATCTGCAATACCGGTATTTAAATCGATTATATCGATATCATCGATTGTGGTTATAATGCAATTAAATCGATACTATCGGTTGTACCGATACTATCGATTGTATCGATGATATCGATTGTATTGATGATATCGATTATATCGATGCTAACGAGGTTTTCGTGTATCTACCTCATTTCGTGTATATAACGAAGAATGTGATGTGTCTTATCTTAAAACCGCTATATCTCGGAAATGGCGATTCTTAGGAAGAAAAGTGTGATAATATTTTTTGTAGAGAATTAGATGAGCTTTAATTGTGTCTCAACTATTATTGCTGTAAAACTCACCGTTTAGCTGAAAAATGCAAAAAACTCATTTTTTCAAACTTTAACCATGTTTTTTTTTTTTCCAGACGGTGGATCCTTAAGGATCTTTGACAATTTATTTATAATGGTATTCTTAGCATTCGTACCAATTTTCAGCTTAATGCGAATTAATGTAGGCTTCAATGTCTAATTTGACCGGGGTATATTATCTACTCTGATTTTACGATTCGATACGATTGCGTGAATTCTTGTCCCTCTTTCATTTTTTTTGTATTGCCTTAATGTTAATTTTTAAAAATTTTAATGTGTATAATTGTTATATTCAGCATTTAAAAATCAATAACAAACCTTATTAAATAAATCGAAAAATTAAACGATGTATCACGATTTTTTATATTTTCACTATCGATTTATTGTAGCCGGATGCAATGGAACTCTCTAAACGGGCAAGACGGAAGTTCAAGTGCTATATTTCCGCGCATAGATTTATGAATCAAAAAATTCGGAACTTTATGGGCTTGACCCTGATGACACCTGTCATACGGGAGTTTAGGTTTTGGCCCGATTATAATATTTATTACATGATGACTGTTTTTTTTTCTCTTTATTGGGGCAAGCAAACTAAAATATTTGTTACTAAAACAATCTCATCCTTACATATAAATATTTGTGTTTCAGCACCGCTTCCCATTTTACTAAATAATTTAAACACAAATGAACTAACATTTGAGATTGTTTGTTACAGCAATCAAAACCCAACAGCGCAACGCAACGGGCACGCTACCAGTGATATCAAACGTACAGTCCTTAGCCGCGCCGCCGCCACTGATGCCGACTGTACAAAGCACCCGCGCCAAATCCAAACGACGAGCCAACGCCGAGCCACCCCCTCCCCGCCCCCCGAACCGGAACCACCCGCGGCACCCAAAACCCCCACCCCCTCCCACACCTCCCACACCCCCGCCTCCACCACCCCCGAAGATATACAACCACGTCATCGTCAAAACCTTACCCCCGCAAGAAGTAGCCAACAAAGGAACCATGTCGAAACCTATGATGGTTTCCAAAGGCGTGTCTTGCCGCCCCCATCCGTGCACAAAGGAGTGCCAGACGGACCCGAGTCTCGAACGGAGGGTCCTGGTCCCTATCCCTGTACCCATATACGTGCCAGTACCTTGTGCTATGTGGTCCTTACCGTTCCCAGTCCCTGTCCCGATTCCCATCCCTATTCCCACACCTGTCTTTATTCCCACGACCAGGAATTCCGCTAAGGGCATCATGAAGGAGATTAACAAGATTCATGATAAGATGCCCACGGATCCGTTTGAAGCTGAGCTGCTGATGATGGCTGAGATGGTCGCTGGTGATAAGAAGAAGGATCAGAGTGATTCTGACACGGATGATGATAATGGTTTGTATTTCTTTTTTACTATTTTAATTCTAATTAAAGTATATCAGGAATGTTTTAGCGTCTCCTGAGGGCCGATTCCACTAATAACAAACGTAAATAAAGCCGAAAGAAGGTAACTAAAGCGACAATCTCTTTGGCTTTTGAGACACAACTGAGGCACGTTATAGTACGTTTTTAATTAGAAGTACAATCATAGCCCTGAACAAGTGACGTCACTTCTCACTGTCATACAATACCAAAATACCACTTTTTAATGTTTTGCTCCGTCATTCACCTAAACGTTGATTTTGCCAATGGCCACAAGTCCTGTATAAAATTTTGTTTTTGACAAAAGTAATTCCATTGATTTATTGTCTCGATCACAGAAGGAGACAGCTTCAGCCCCGTAGCGGGTATGGACGGCAACAACGCGTTTGGCGAAGACATGCTGCAAATGGCGCTGAAAATGGCCACTGAGTACGAAGACCAGCCCGTGGACTTGGAGTCCGCTATGACTGCCAACACCATCACGCCTAGCTCGCACCCGGGTATACCTGGTAAGTTGCTTGAAACATCTTTATCGAACTAATGAAAATGGCCACTGAGTACGAAGACCAGCCCGTCGACTTGGAGTCCGCTATGACTGCCAACACCATCACGCCTATCTCGTACCCGGGTATGCCTGGTAAGTTGCTTGAAACATCTTTATCGAACTAATGAAAATGGCCACTGAGTATGAAGACCAGCCCGTGGACTTGGAGTCCGCTATGACTGCCAACACCATCACGCCTATCTCGCACCCGGGTATGCCTGGTAAGTTGCTTGAAACATCTTTATCGAACTAATGAAAATGGCCACTGAGTACGAAGACCAACCCGTGGACTTGGAGTCCGCTATGACTGCCAACACCATCACACCTAGCTCGCACCCGGGTATGCCTGGTGAGTAGCTAAATCCTTATTAATTCATCCAATATAAATTTTAATTAATTTTATTTAAATTATTTCGTTACTGACTGATTGACAGACAATGCACAGTCAAAACTACTGGGCGTTGGAAGCTGAAGGCATTTAGGTTCTTTAGGGAGTGTAGGGGAGCACTAAGAGAGGATTTTCCGAAATTCCCACGGGCGCCAAGTCCCATGCTAGTTGATTCAGAAAGTTATTCCGTATGTATTCTTAGTCTA